>CM060875.1:17376397-17651304 GCA_030737845.1 Acorus calamus | reverse complement strand
CATTATATATGTAACTACAGTTTTAATTTCTGTAACATTTGTAGATACCCATTTTTTACCGTACAGAAAGATGAAAATACTTCAAGTAACACTTAGAAATAACCCACATTTGGGCATCAAATAGAAAACAAACCTCAGAAAACCGGAAATCCTAAACCCTGGTCCAAACCCTAGAAACCCTAAACCCTGGTCCAAACCCTAGAAACCTAAAACCCTGGAAAGGGGTGGCTAACCCTAACTAACCGCCCCATACCATGCGGCTAGTTTGCACTAGCCGCCCCCCTGGTCGACCCCGAACCGCTTCCTTGTATGGGACATAAAACAGCATTAAATGCTTATCATTGCGGCGGGTTGTGATCTTTAGCCGCCCCATCTTGGCCGGTTCAATACAAGTAACCGACCCGAGCCACTTCTTGTTAGAGATGGAACGTTTGACATGTCATGATGGGGGCAGCTACCAGAAAGTAGCCGCCCCATCTTGGGCGGCTAGTTTCAACTAGCCACCCTTCACCTGGTCTCTGACAGAAGAACCAGAGAATTAATGAAGGGTCTAATCAAACACACTATTAACCAAACCATTCTATTACCCCCTGGATATTCCTCTGTCTCTTTTTTACTATAAATAGAGGAGGTCACAAGCCTTTCTACAACATCAACATAATTCACCATCATCAACACATATCCACACACATTCAATTCCAATTCCCATACCCACTACTTGAAATCCCTAGAGAGAGAGAGAGAATCCCATTTTGTGAGAGAAAAACTTATTCCCTACACAAAATCACCCTCTCAATCCACCCTCCAGAACCCAGGTTAAACTCAGCTTAACCTCTGCCAAAACCCAAACCCATTCCCTACCCAGGTTCTGCCCAAATTAACCAAGACCCCGGACGGCTAACCCTAGATAGCCGCCCCTACCCGACGGCTCAAACCCACTAGCTGCTCTTATCTACACCCCACCTACACCCCACTTGACCCAAGACTCCTTTAGCAAAGCTAGAAGTAGAATATGATTACCTATTTTTTTCACCTTTGTGTACGGTATATCCGTGTCTCAGAGCGGAGACCCCACAAACTCCCCCCGCAAGGCGATCAAATCCAACCCAACTTTTTCTGCTTTTCGAAAAAGCAGGTGGCGATCATACACACATTGGAATCCCCTTGAGTCGCTGTCGGGCTGTAACGCCCCCGTACCCATTATCCTCTATTAAGGCATGCGATACGGTGCGTCACGTCAACCTCAAACTTTTTCAATGAAATAAATTAACATATTAATTCAAAACACATAAGTTTTTAAAACATAAACATAAACCAAATCCAAGATCACAATAATTCATTCTTAGATAAATGATTACACACGAGTACTTTATTTGCTTAAAATAAAACATCTCCTGGTTTTGCTGCTAAAGCTAAGGACGTCCACTACATGCCAAGAAGAAGGCTTATTCAAGCACCTACGAATGCAACAGAATAAACGAGAACTAGATCACCAACGCCCACCACAAACGATGATTGCCAATGGCTACTCTGAAAGGTTGGGAAAAGGAGGGGTGAGCTACCACACGCTCAGTGAATGGACCTTAGCGTCCCAATAATAATAATAATAATAATAATAATAATAATAATAATAATAATAATAATAATAATAATACAACTTCAGAAAGATTTCTAAAATATCTGAAACTACGGAATATAAATTTTCACAAATATTACGATAAAATGGAATGCTTCTCATTAAAGGAAATAACCACCATCTCATACTATCTACATGATGCGTATGATGCAACGGACACGCATGCTCGTATGGCACGCAGCACAAGCGCTCCAACTAGAGCTTGATCACGCAGACCAATCGTCACGCAGACGGGTGTCACGCAGACCCTCGTCACGCAGACGATGTCACGCAGACGAATGATATGCATGCAAGATGACCTCTACAATTTACATATTTGCATGCAAGAATAACATAATAATCATTATACGGTTCATACGCAAAATAACGTCTCAAAACATGATGTCATGCTTGTGCAATTCTATACTCAAGATAACAGTCGTATTCATAACATAAGCATGATGCGAATATGTTAAATATAGGTAGTTTTTCAAAAGCTACTAGAGACTAGACCCACTCACCTCCGGTCCTACGTAAGACTACCGGACTAACAAGGAAGCTAACGAGAATCTACTGCTCCTGAAGATTTTCATACCAATGAACCAGATCAGAAACGGAATATAATGATTAACTAAATCAAAGATCACCAAAAATACTGGGCTCAGCCGGCTACTCAAATGTAGCCGTCTGGCTTCCGACGGCTACTCAAACCTAACCGTCTGATCTCAGACGGCTACTTTCAAGTAGCCACCCCCCGACAGACCCAAAACAGCAAATATGCCCTCAATGACCCCGACTTCCTACCAAACATTCAAAAACACGTACCTACTCTCTCTCATACAGAAAATATTGATAAAAACACATTGAAAATATTTAAGTTTGATCCCCTAAATGATCGATTCGATAATAAATCAAAATACCAAAAAAACGATGAAACCTCTATAGAACAGATTTGAAAAATGGTAATATTAACACCATATATTTTCATACCTTAAAGTAGTGTTTAAATATTAAATAACAGTAGGTTGATGGTGATAAAATATCCTGATACATGTTTCTATCATGCATGAAAAATTTGTGTAGACCTAGGGATGATTTCTATTCAAACATCGATAAATCGACAAAACCTAAATAATAATAATAATAATAATATAAATCTGAATACATAAAAACTAGAAAACATCATAACCATACGAGGATCTAGATCTAATAAATTTAATATGATGATCATGTCTTCCTAACCCTAGATCCATGCAAGGCAATGAGTAATGCATCGAAAGCTTATATAATCCATCCGAAAAACCTTGAAAACCATAGATCTAATATATATACGAATAAATCACATAGATCAGCAATAAAAATCATCAAAACAGTGATGAAATCATATGAGGTTCGGATTCATGCAAGGTGGTACCCAAAACAAGGCATTAGAAACCCTAAACATGCTTTCTATCTTAAGAAAAATAACCCTAACCATGATCTATGTATAAATATTCAAAAATAACATGTAAATCTTGTAAAAACATCTTAAAAACCTCATCAATGGATTAACATAACATCAAGATCCAAAACAATTCAATATCAAATAAAATCATGAATTAAAATGAAGTAAAAACCCATAAAACCACACAAACCCGAATCACCTCGGGATGAACCCATCATTGGTGATCAGTAGCAATTAAAACTCTAATATTATTAAAGAAAACGAAGTAAAAGAACCCACCTTATTCCACAAAGGACTTTCTTTCAAAAATCACCCAAAAGACCTCTTTTAGGGTTTGATAAAACAAGAGAGAGAGAGGACTCGTATTAGGGTTTTCAAATGGGTCCTAGGGCATCTAAAACTAGGCATTTATAAGGTTAAACACGTGCAATGACTTACCCTCGAAGAAAACAATCAAATATTCGACAATTTCGTCAAATCCCTAAATTTCTGCGCACAGGTGCCCGACGGCTTGTTGGATTGAGCCGCCTGATGAGGGACGACTACTTTCGAGTAGCCACCCCTCGACAGGGACGGCTACTTTCAAGTAGCCGCCTCTGGGCAGTTTTCCCCAAGGCACAAAAATGACTATAACTTGCTCGATACAAGTCCGATTCATGATCCGTAAAAAGCGTTGGAAAGCTAACAACACAAGGATTCCAACCATGCCAAATTATAAAAATTTGGAATATCAGAAACACGACTAAAAAAAAATTAGTTTAATTGCGGTCTAAAAGTCTCAATTGTCACACGGGCGCCTCAACTAGGAACGGGACCCCACCACCCTTCCGAGAGACGATCCAGTCGAGCCCGCCAAGGCGCGCACGGAATCTGAATCCCCGAAGAACCCCCACACACGGGGATTTTTCAACACCGACTATTAACTATCATTCATGTGACCTGTATTGGTTATGCAATTATAAAAATACATATGTAACTGTAATTTTAGTTTATGTAAGTAGATGTACAATATCTATAATTTGATTGTATTTTCAGGTTGATCATGAACTACATGTTCGCCAGGATGAGTAGCACCTTTTCATGCCCCATGAAACAAAGTTGATTGCCGATAAACTTAACAATTAAGCCATTCAAAAGAGAAGAATGAAAGATGGGATAATAATGAGTAAGAGAAAGAGAAAACTGCTAGAGGTGGCAAAAGAGAGGAAGGGGAAGAAGAAAAATGAAGAAGACGAAGAAAAGAGAGGGGAGGGAGGAGAATCCAAAGAGATGTTGATTAAAGAGCTGAGCAAACATAATAACCAGCTCCAGCAGGAATTACAGAGGCTCAACAAGCGGATGCAAACCATGGAAGTGGACCATGATTTTTTTGTCCACAGTTTACTAAAACAAATCACTTCTTTGCAAAGCGGGTCCAAAGATATAAAAAAAAACCAATACAGGTTACATGAATGATAGTTAATGTTACATAAATTAAAACTATAGTTACAGATATAATGTGAAGTAACAGTGGGAGGGGTAAAAAAAACAAGGGGACCAAAAAGCAGGGGTAAAAAAAAATTCCCCCTGGTCAAGGGGCATGGAAAAAATAAGGGGTTCGGTCCAGGGGTAGTTGGACAATTTTTCCAAATTGTTTTCGATTTATACGGATATAAATTAGTATATATTTCATTTTTTTATAATAACATATAGGGTTTTTTATTTTTAAGTACTCGTAAACTATATGATTTAGTGATCGATCCCTCACTTCTTCATATTTTGGTTTAAGTCCCCAAATTTAAATAATATATTCCTTTTTAGTCCCTGGGAGGGACCTATCTCTAAATTATTTGGTTTTTTTAGTCCTAGGAGGGACTAAAAATAACATATCCTTTAAATTTGGAGACTTAACCCAAAATATGAAGAAATGATGGATCAATCACTAAATCCTATGGTTTATGAGACTTAAAAATAAAAAACCCTAACATATATTTCAATAGGTAGAACGTGTATTTTAATAAAAAAACACTAGGGCAGCAAAGTATCATTTTCTTATAAAAAAAATTCACTTTTTAAACACTTGAGGATGATAACATATAAAAACAAAAGTGAAATATTTTTTCAATCTTATGCATTTTTCGGTTTTACCATTGATAATTGATTAATGTCTAATATATTCTATAATGTAATAGTGACATCAATATATTAATTCAGATTAATTTGATAATTGAGAGTGACTCTTAACCTAATCATTTTTTCATTCTTTTAAGGGAACCCTATCGAATTTAGGGACATGAGAGTTACATACAACATGTCTGTTACAAATAACTGCTACATCCAACCGGTTGTATTCCGGGGTTAACACTTTTATTTAAAAAATTTGTGGGAGACAACAAGGGATTTTATCGACGGCAATGGGGGATGTTCATCGCTGGTGCTATCCTCATTGAGTTTCATTATGGGTTTACATGTCGCAGTGTGATGTGCATGTATTTTAAGAGTGGAATAGAATCCTCTTCTATTTGATACTCTCGTTTATGGGACATCCCCGTCTCACCCTTTTTATTTTTGCATTTTATAATATATCTCTCCCTCCTCATTTCAGATGTTATACAATCGCGCAATTGCCTACCATCTTCCTAAAAAAAAATTTACTGCTACATTGAGGAGTCAGCTTTGACTGAAACCATGGATCATCAAGTTGATTAGCGTATTTGTCTGCTGCTTAATTGATACCATACGAGTTAATACATCAACTAGCTTAAAATTTCACATGGTACTTGCATAAATTTCTTTGATGCATCTTGATTTTAATTCAAGGGAAAAAATGATAAAATTCCTCATAAACTTGTAGAAATTGTCATTAGAAAGTACCGTGATATATAGATATTCATACTAAGGACAGAGATACATCTAGAAAATGGGGAGGGTTAGATCCATTCCTTACAATTGAAGCATCACTCCCACTTTTCTCCTTTTATGGGTGAGTTTCATTTTTAACAAAAAAGAAAAAAAAAGAAAAGGGCTGGGAGGGGAGAGGAGGGCGGCTGAGACAGACGAAGGGTAGCAGAGGCGTCGGAGGAGGGTGGAGGAAGTGGCAGCGATAGGGGACGAGGCAGCGGATGGGAGGGAGAAAGAGGGAGGGGAAGGGCAAAGGTGGTGGACAATAATGGGGACGACGACGACGACAAAGGAGAAGGTGGGCGAAGGGGTAGGGGAAAAGAGAAAAAGAAGAGAGAGAGAGAGAGAATAAGGTAGCGGGCCACTGCCCCCCGGCGCCAACCTTCACCTCCCTATCCTCCCCCCTCTCTCTCAAGGTGGAAACTCCACATCTAGAAAAGATAAAATATGGTAAACAAATTTTAAAAAAAATCATTTTTATTTAATTTTTACATAATTATCAAATCTTAAATCTTCATACTTTTTAAACTTTTATATAACATCATACCGATTCAACCAAATTGATTTATTTTTATCATTATTTCTATATTAGAGTGCTATTACACTTTTTTTTCATCCCCAATTCCAGTCTCATATGCGTTGATAGAAAATTATTAGAGTATATACTCACATTAATGAGATATATGCTTTGATAATTTTTTTTATTTTCTATAATTGTGTTTATGCAATTCATTAGGGGTAAATGATTCGTTTTTTTATAAAAGCATGTATATCATTAAATGTGTAGACTGAAATTGACGCTGAAAAGAAAACTCTACGTAACATTGTCCTTTATATTATCAAACTTTCACAATAAAATCAAATCACAATTTAACATCAAACTTGTTAGACGTAATTCTGCTTTGTAATAAAGTAGAAAACACAAATGTGTTATCAAACGATTTTCAGAAAACAAATTTAATTAAAAAGGTATTTATAATTTTTAGTACAAAATAATTGTTTTTTAAATAATTCAAAAAATATATTACATAGAATGGAGTTTATCTAAATCATTTTTTCCCTTTAAATATAGACCTGCTAAAGATTAAGGCCCCGTTGGTTCTGGTTTTTAAAAGCAATTATGCTTTTAATTAAGCAGAAAGCTAAAAAGTGTTGTCAAACACATTTTAAAAAACTGGCTTAATTAAAAAGTTACCTTTAGCTATTAGTGCAAAAAAGTTGATTTTTAAAAAGCGAAAAAAATCCGCTTCTAGGAATTAATTTTCTTTAAGCCACTTTATTAAAAATCTTAATTTTCATACGTGTTTTCAAATGGATCATAAGGCTTCGTTTGACAACACCCTAAAAAATAGTTTTTAGCTTTTTTATAAGTGTATGCTTGGCAACGACCCCAAAAGGCTTTTGGGGTCACATCAAGTCAAATCTCATCATCATTTAAAAGCTAAAAGCTATTATCAAACAGGTCGACTTAAATACATCATCATTACTAAAATTTATCTCTAAACTGCATCTCGAAATCTGTGTTTTATAAAGCAGTCATCATTATTACACCCTCAAATCATCATTATTACACCATCAAAAGGTGCGCATAAAGCTGTAAAAACTAAAAGCTGATTTTCAAATTGTGTTTCCAAACACTACCTTAGTTAAAGTTAAAAACTATTTTATTGTCCTGGTTTGGACTTGTATTGTGACATTTTTAATAGAAATTGCGATAGCTAGTCTACCTTTTCCCAAAAAAATAAAAAAAGTTAAAAACTGTTATTAAATAAGTTAACTTAAATACATCAATATTACTAGATTTATCTATCATGCTTTAAAATCTATGTTCCATAAAATATAAAAAGGCGTGTATAAAATATCAAAAAATTAACCGTGTTACTAAACGAGGCCTGACCAATCAGTTCAACCAGTCAATCAGTTGAATTTTAAAACACAAAATGACTCTCTCTAACCCTCTCTTTCACACTCTAATGCACTCTTCCTCCTCCTCATGATCACTAATGGAGGACCTCCCTCCGCCGCTTGAAGACCCCTCAGAGATTGAACAGGGCTTAGTTGCCCACTTCACTGATGCTTTTAAAAAAAGAAGAGGTTGGGCTCTTGAGTGGGCAGATGAAGATCTAGGTCGGGTCCCCGACAAGCAATGGCAGTACATAGACGCTCCTTTTTTTTAAACGGAGGTCCATCAGGCCGTGTTCCAATCAGACCCCGACAAGGGGCCGGGACCGGATGGGTATGATACCAAATTTTATCAAGCTTTCTAGAAATTAGTGAAACTGGATATCATGGAAATGTGTTATATGTTCTTCTCGGGAAATCGGAATATTAGTTGCTTAAATGCCACTTTTTTTGCTCTTATCCCCAAGAAAGAAGGGGCTTTTGAGGTGGATGATTATAGACCTATTAACTTGGTCAATTATAGTTTCAAAATTATTGCAAAAGTCTTGGCTAATAGACTGAAGAAGGTGGCTACTAGTATGATAGAAGAAAATCAAACAGCGTTCATCCCGGGTAGGCTACTACAGGACGGATTCATGGCCACTCAAGAGTGTATTTTGGCAGTGCATCGGGACAAGAGGAAGGGCATAGTGATTAAGCTAGATTTCTCTAAAGCCTATGATAATGTCAAGTGGGACTTCCTCCTTCAGATCTTACAGAGACATGGCTTCGAACCAAATTGGACCCGGATGGTGAGGGAGTGCATTTCAACAGCAAAGGCGTATGTGCTCGTCAATGGGAAACCTTGTGGTTTTTTTCATTTAAACAGATGCTTGAGGCAAGGGGATCCACTCTCTCCACTCTTGTTTGTGGTGGTGGGCAACATGTTCAGTAGAATGATGAAACTAGCCGAAGCTGATGGTTGGATAAGTGGCTTGAAATGTTACCTTGGCGGAGCGTCCCTCTCTCATGTCCAGTATGCCGATGATACAATCATACTCTGTGAAGCAGATGAGTCCTCAGTTAGGGGCGTGCAACTCATTTGTCGGGTTTTCGAATTGCTTTCCAGTCTTCACATTAATTTACAGAAGAGTGCGATGATGGGTATCAATGTGGATCGCCCAGAGCTTGACCAATATGTACATATTTTTCAGTGCCAAAGATTCTAGTTCCCAGTGCGACATCTCGGCTTGCCCTTGCACCTGGGGAAGTTCTTGAAGGCCGAATGGACCCCGTTGATAGAAAAATTTGAGAAGAGATTAGAAGGATGGAGGAGAAATCTCTTGAGCTCTGGAGGGAGGTTAATCCTCCTACAAGCAGTTCTATCTAATCTTCCTATTTTCTTCCTTTCGATGTTCTGAATTCCAAAAGGGATTGTTGCCAGGCTAGATGGAATCCGTAAAAGATTTTTTTGGAGCGGACCGAAATGTGAGAGGCGGAAGGTCCACTTAGTCAAATGGGAGGTTGTGTGTAGTAGCAAGAGAAATGGGGGGCTTGGGGTGCTTAATCTAGAAGACATGAACAAAGCTCTATTATCAAAATGGAAGTGGCGCTGGTTGTCTTGCCCTGACTCTATATGGCAGCAAATTGTAGGAGATCGTTACCGGTTTCTGCATCATCAGATTGAAAGCATTTCGAGGGGCGCCCCTCGCCTATCTCAGATCTGGTCAGGCATTTTGTCTTCTACTTTGGGGTTCATGGATGCTATTAGGTGGCAGATAGGGGATGGAAAGTTGACTCTGTTCTGGCAGGAAACGTGGTTGGGAGATCTTCCTCTTAGGGAGCGGTTCCTGGGTCTCTTCGTCTTGGCAACTAACAAATTGGGCACGGTGGAGCAGTTCTACAGGGGGGTGGGTCTCACAGGAGGTTGGAGTGTGGGCTTGTTGGGCAACCCAAATGATCAGGACGCTGGGCATCTTGGGGGGCTCCTTAGAGAACTGCATGACAGGGGAGGCCTGAACTTGGAAAAGGACAAAGCTTGCTGGAATCCTAACCCAGGGAAGACCTTCTCTGCGCCCCTTTGTTACGAATGGTGGCACCGCGAACGTCCAATCATGGAGTGCACAGCGAGGAAGCACATCCAAATATGGAGAGCAAAAATACCTTTGAAGGTAAAGTACTTCATGTAAGCATCAGGAGATGCTTCTTTCGAAGGCGTATCGAGCGAAATGGGCACCAAGGGACGACCTGACATGCCTTGCATGCAAGGGAGGCGTGGAAACTACGACATATATCTTCCTCGAGTGTCCGATGGCTTTGCTTGTATGGCAGCGCCTAGCGGGGTGTTTAGACTTTGAAGACGAAAAAGCATCGTTCGAGGAGCTTTGGAGCGAGGGAAGGCTACTACACACTTCGGGGGGCAAAAGCACGACAGCTAAACTCTCACAAGTGCTCGTTCCAGCCGTTCTTTAGGCCCTATGGATCTCACGCAACCACCTTTTATTTTAAGGCACTCCAGTCTACGTTGAGAATATCTGGGAGATGGTTATACACCAAATCAAAGATTGGGGTGTATGCTGTGCAGGAGCAAGGGCGATTTCCTTAATCAGGGGACGAATTCGGGTTGAGGAGTAGGCCTTAGTATGTATCTTTCTTTATTCCATTGAGAGTGGTTAGTAGACTTCTCTTCTACTTGTTAACCCTCTTGGTGGGTGTTTGTTGTTATTTCCCTGCTTTGGGCATTCCCTTTCTTATAATTAATTAAGGCTGAATGCCTATCATTTCCTTAAAAAAAAAAGAGTTTAAAATACCCAAATCAACCATTTTTTAAAATTATACTTAAAAAAGTCTTATTTCACAGTTTTAAAAACATAAAAGACTAACATGTCCTTATGTAATTAAATATTTAATATCCCTCTTTATTTCACACTAAAAACATATTTTTCCTACAAAACAACAATATCTCTATAAAAATCAATAAGGTTTTGTTATTATATATCATGCTGTGTGTTTCTTATATATATATCTTATATGATACTGTTTATCATTTTTCATTGTATATAATAATAATATGTAATTTAAATCTGTGTTGTGCCATAATGCAGCAGATAATATTTTAGTATTCTAAATTTTTATTCACATTTTTATTTTTTTGGCTATTTACATATTTTTATGATATCATTAGTACATATCCTTTTTTTTAAAAGTATCAACATTTAATGGAGTTCATCAAAACTCAAATTATATTGATACATATTTCACAAATCCACCTAATTACAAAGAATTTACAATAAAAAAATTGATCCACATGAAAATATGTGAAATATATTAATAAAATTAAGAGAGTGATATATTTTAACAAAGTTAAGAGATATTGAATGTATTGAAGATCTAATTGTGTAAGGATAAATTAGTCTTTTGTATTTCTAAAATTATAAAATGATATTTTTTAGGTATAATTTTAAAAAATGGTTGATTTGGGTATTTCTAACTTTTAAGAGATTTTTTTTTGTCATTTTTCAACTTTGAAAGGGTTATATGGTTATACACTAATTTTTTTGACAGTTATATGCATTGAACTTAAAAATCTAATAAGATATATATATATATATATATATATATATATAGGGAGCCGATTCAGTGCGAGAATGCGGTCGTGCGGGAAGCGATCACGGGCCGTCGATCACGGGTCCATCGCATCAGACGGTCGGGTGCGATTCATCTCGACCGTTGGATGCGATGGACCTGCGATCGAACGATCGACGTCGTTTCCCGCATTCCTGCATTCCCACTGAATCGCTCGACTATATATATATATTATTTATTTGAGTGCATATGATTAAAAATAATGTAAGGGATAATGGAAGATAAAAATTGCCTAAAAATAATGTGAGTGCTCCTTTTTGTATTGATGATGATATTTCGGTGAGGAAAGTATAAAAAAGCAGAAAAAAAGAAAAAGAAAAAAGGCTCTGTAAAAGTCACTCGCGGAGCAACTTAACAGAAACATGTGAACATGATGAATGGCATGGTGTGATCTATGATGTGATCATGTGAGGTCAAAAACAAAGATCCGCGGCCACAACTTTACCAAAATTGTCCTCGCGTTCCAGTATAACAGACGTCCAACAGGATTTTTTTTTAAACATAAACTTTCAATATTAATTATTATTTTTAATTTCATCCCGACAGTGAAGTGAAATAGATTTGAAGAATAGATTTGTAGAAAAGGTGGTTTCGGACACAAGAAAAAGAAAAAAAATCTCATTTTGAGACTTCTCTCCATCAACAACACGCGAAAAACTGTGACTTGGGTTTCTATCTCTCTCTCTCTCTCTCTCTCTCTCTGGGGTATGTCTTGTAAAGCCTCTCTTTTTTGACTTGTTTGGATGTTTTGATTGATGGGTATCCTTCAAAGTCTTATTTTTTCTCGATTTTTTCCCTCCCTGATGGTTTGATTTCAGCTTAGAATATCTGGGTTCGGAAAAGTTTGGATTTTGAGTAGTGGGTATCTTCGATTTCTGCTGTTCGAGTTCGGATTCTGTGTTGGGTCTGTGAAGGGGTTGAGGTTTTGGTGGTGAAGTGATGGAGGAGTGGACTCTAAAAGGGATGTTGTGGCTGTTTGGAGTAAATTTTTGATATACTGTTTATTTGTTTCCGAAGTGCAGCAGTTGCGTTTCTATGAATTTGATTTGATTTGGGATTGATTTAGTTTGTCAGGTTTTCAATTGGGTCAACCCTCCTTGGAGTAAAAACCATGTATTTGAAGATTTGGGTTTGGATTGGCAGGATGGGTTTTGACTTGAAAGAGCTGATTCAAGTTGGTCGAACAGGTTACAAAAATTGCGAATTTTGTTGTATTTGAGATTAAGTTAGATTCTTGTTTGAATTGGGTATTGAAGATGAATATGGTAGAAAACTTGCTAGAGTGAATGCTGATATCAGGGAGGTCTATAACGATGAACTCCACGATGGACGAGATGAATTTGCTCCATCATCCGCCCACACATCACTTGGTAGCAAGGGATATAAGTGAGGAGATAGATTTGGAGATTGGGCCTGGCGATGATGACCCCCCTTTTGCCACCACCCCTCTCATTGCTGTCTCTCAAGAACCCACATCGGCCGAAGAACCTGAAGAACAAAAGGCTCTCCTTTTGGTTTCTCACACACCGAGCGAGAATCAGGACTTGACGAAGCTTCAACAAGTGAAGAGGAAGAAAAAAGTGGTGAAGAAGTGGAGGGAAGAGTGGGCTGAGACATATAAGTGGGCTTATGTTGACATGAATGAGGGAACTTCGAGGATCTTCTGCTCGGTTTGTAGGGAGTATGGGAGGAAGCACAGGAGGAACCCGTATGGTAATGAAGGGAGTCGGAATATGCAGATGAGTGCGTTGGAGGAGCACAACAACAGCCTTCTGCACAAAGAGGCACTTCGACTCCAAATGGCTTCTAAGGATAAAAGCTTGCCCATCGTTGAGAGGCCCATATACGTAAAACGTATGTATCCATATTGTTTTATGTATTTGTTATATCTTTTTTTTCTCTTTCAGAATTTTGTTGTTGGTTGAAATGTGATATTCTTCAAGCATGATCGCTTTTTTAAAAATAAATATTATTGTTGATTTAGGTGCAAAATTACAAATCCTATTCTGAATATCCTTGATTTTATTTACAAAAAAAAAATCATCGTGATTGTACTTGCTAATATAATGGGGTGCTGATGCGATTTTGTGTTATGATGTTTGGCTATTTCAGAAAATCAGGTAAACAATTATGCTGTATACAAAATCGAAATTCATTTAATTCTACATCATAACAACGTGGTTTGAACAGAACAAATGAGCCACTAAAACTAATCCCTGACTCTGTTTGCTAGGCCTCAATGCATTTCAACTGCCACAAAACATTGTTTCTATCTTAAATACTGGCTATAATGCTGATTCAGTCTCATTAGGATTGTATGGGCGGTTTGATACGTGTCAAAGATTCCATCGGTGTGTCAACAACAGTGCCCCTATCTGGTTCTTGATTAGGTGGACTTCAGCGAAGGATGTGATGAGCTCATAATAATGCTGTCCACCTGGCATCAGTTTTTATGAACCAGGACTATTGGGGAAGTTATTCAACTTCATTCATATGCTTTGACGTGATCACTGAAGTAGTAGAGTACCTAGAGTGTTTGGGAGCCCTGAAGGAGCCATACCTTATTGTTTCTCTTTAGTATTTGGCTCTTTGCTTTCCTAGTAATAAAATTAAGGTGGTGTGTTCCCACCTCTTCTCAAAACCACAAAAAAGGAAGACGACAAAATTGGGTAGAGATCGGCTCATCTAAAAGGGGCTAATATTCTGTACAGACGGAAAATAATTTTTAGTAGTCACATACTAACAAAATATTGATAGCCTGACATGCATTGAACTTGAATATTGAGTTGCACAATCACCATCATCATCATCATCATCATCATCATCATCATTGTTATTGTTATTGTTATTTTGGTTGGGGGGGGGGGATGGTGTTGACTGTTGAGCAGTATCATAAAGCCACTAAGGTTTTTTTGGTGGGTAGGTACTGGTTTTTGAGGTGAGGGAGATGACCTTGAGGTTGGCTTTATGTCCCTCTTTTGCAATCATTTTAATTTGCTGAGGTTGGCTTTATGTCCCTGTTGTTTTCTTCAAAGCTCTCATCTATTAGTGACTTACAGATGGTGTGCTACCTCCCACTTGTCTTCAAAAAATACATCATACTGCAGTATGGCTCATATCTTCATGCTAATTTTGGGTTCCTTCTCTCCCTAACGCAATGTCTTACACACACAATCTGAGTCTCGATAGCCACATGTGCCTTTTTTAAGATATGTGGTGCCTTATCCACTCTATCTGTTTCTACATTCAAATTATATAATTTAAATTTGAACTGCTGCTTTTTCTTTGTTGGCAAATTCTGCAAAGATTATGCTATTCATATATAATGCTCAAAATTGGTTCTTGTTCAAGATATTTGGTCAGGTATCAGTATAATTCAAATCATACCATATTTTAAGTAGTTTTGTTCAAAGCCTTTTCTCTTCATCATTATCGTTGCATCATAATTTTGCACTGTATTCGTTGTCTTGTTGCTGATTTGTTACGGAATCAATTCTTCATTTTTTTTCCTGAAAATTTACAGCTTTAATGTCCAAAACGGCTGGTTCGATAGTTGAGGCTGTATTCAGGAGAGATCCTCATGATGTCGAGTTTATACAATCTGTGCAAGAAGTTGTTCATTCATTAGAACCGGTTTTGGTGAAGAATTCTCAGTAAGTTTCCTTCAAAAAAACCAAGGATATTTATGATTTACTTGTGCATATTCCGTGCAAGAATATAAATTTTCTTATGAGATTTTAGCAGGCCATATGGTGATATTTCAGATATGTTCACATACTGGAGCGGCTATTAGAACCTGAAAGAATGATAGTCTTTAGAGTGCCTTGGATGGATGACAAGGGAGAGCCACATGTTAATAGAGGTTTCCGTGTGCAATTCAGCCAAGCATTAGGTCCTTGTAGAGGAGGTCTTCGCTTCCATCCGGCGATGAACTTAAGCACTGCTAAGTTTCTTGGGTTTGAGCAGGTGACCTTCTTTTTACAGTTTTCATACTTACCCTGTATTAAGATAAGGATTATATTTCCTTGCAAGATACCTCTGCAATCAACTATACCCATCTAAACCTTGTAATAACACACACCAAGGGAAGATCATTATGTTTTATTGTTTATCTTTATTTATTTATTTCTGGAGATCCCTAGTCTCCATTTTGTTTGAGGGAATCATCTTCTCTAATCTCCTTTTCAAAGGGTGGGGGGGGGGGGGGGGGAAGGATTTCATTAATTAATTTTCAAAGGTCTTTAATCTGGTTTTATCTACTTGTTCAGTAAAGTATTTTTTAGTGAGGTGGGACATGGTCATAATATATATATATATATATATATATATATATATATATATATATATATATATAACGTGATTTATGGTACAAGTTTCTTTGGCCTTTCTTATTAAAAAAAAAAGTTTCTTTGGCCTTCTGAATATTTTCAACATTTCTATACAAGTTATATTTAGAGACATTCCGGTTGTCCTTTATTTTGTGGCATGATTAAAGTACATACTCAGATGCCACCTCCCATGTTTCACAAAAGAGTGTTTATGCGTTCTCTATCATATGTTGAGCATATGAATACATGCTTACAACCTATCCCAGAAAAGTTGTTATCATCTGGTATTTTTGACGGCGCTCAGAATAAGTGACCATTTTACTACTATTTATGGATTGGCTTATTGGGTAGTCTGTACCCTCTATCCTTTAGAAAATTGTGGCACCAGCTGTAGTTTTATTATGTCTTATCTATCGTACTATGATGCGTATGCAAAATTAAACACCAATATTAGCCTCTTTTTTTTGGCTTGATTCATGATGTGCTAATTATGCTATGTGAAAGAAAAATGTTAGTTAGTGTTGCTCCATTTGATGATTATTGAGGTGATGGCTCTGGGTCTGGGGTGAGGAACCAAACATTTGGGATATCATATGTGAGGCATTTCTTATTAATTTGAACGCCTGCTTTATGGTGTTGTTAGTTGCCTTCAAACTGAGGACAGTGATTTTTGTTTTTGCAGTTTCTTTCACCATACTTTAGTTTATTGATTGTTTAGGTAAAGTAGGCACCAATCTGGAAACCTTTTTTATTTTTATTTTTATTTTTTTGCAATGATTATCTGAAATCCATCCTTTGCAGACTCTAAAAAATGCTCTTTCACCTTATAAACTTGGAGGTGCTGGGGGAGGAAGTGATTTTGATCCAAAGGGAAAAAGTGAGAATGAGGTATCCACTTTCTTCATATGTGCATATTATTTATTGCAATTGATGGTTTCAGCAAAAATTTGGGATGTCTGAAGTGTACAATACAAATGCTTCCAGATAATGCGTTTTTGCCAAAGTTTTATGGATGAGTTGTACCGATATTTGGGTCCTGATCAGGTAAGGAAACAAAATATTTGCTACTAATAATTCACCTTGGTAGATTAACCACAAATTATTCCATTGCATGTCTAACCTACAGTGAGGGTTGTATTTCTAAATATCATGTTCATTGTAGGATCTTCCTGCAGAGGATATGGGTGTTGGTCCTAGGGAAATGGGCTACCTTTTTGGACAGTACAGACGTCTTGCTGGTGGTCATTTTCAGGTACATGAAACTTATGGAACAGATGCTAGATTCAAATGAATCACTACTACTTTTCTTTTGGAACTATTGTTTCCTTATATTGCTGTTACATGATATTCTGGTCATTAAACTTGAATAAGTTAAAGTTCTAATTGAAAACTTTAGGATTTATTAGATTAGTAAATATCTTTGCTGAACTCATCAGAAAAATGCTTATCAGGTACTGTGAAAATATGCATCACCATTTGGTCATTTATTCCACATGAAAAAATTAAGTGCAAACTGAAAACTGTGATATTTAATTAATTTGGTGAATTTTTCAACAACTCATCAATAGAAGTTTTATTAGATTGAAATGTAAGGTAGCTTTCACAGAAGTTTAAAAAATGCATGCTATAGGATATCAGTTGCAATGAGGAGATTTCAGAAGTCTGTACAGTGATATTGCATTTTTTGTAATTGATAAAGCATCAATTGCTGAAGGCTCATAAGCATACATTGCCAATGGAAGCTCCTATATAGTCCCAAAGTTGTCTTGAAATCAGGCATTGAACGAGAAGATGTTCAACTGCTTCATTGGAGAAACACATAGTACACAAATGGTGGATGGCACCCATCTGGCTCTATACACCTTACTACCTTAGTCACAATCCTTTCTTGATAGGCCAGACACAGAATCCCCCTTCAGAGAACTTTTATCCCCCAAATCTCCTTGCATTTTGTAGCCATGATAGTGTTAGAAAAATGAACACTTCTCAGAACAACTCTTATTTGAGAAGCCTTCCCTTGAAGTAGGCAGGCATAAAACACTATCCTAATGCTCTCCATCAATCTTACTGGACTGAAGAAACTGGAGATCAGTAATTTCAGATTCACAAAGATTTCTTCTTGTGGGATACCACATTATACCTTCTTCTGATCTCTCTCAACATTTTTTAACAAATCCTATAGTATTTGCCGATAAATCAAAGTTGTTAGGGAATCTGAATTTGAGGAGTTGATCTCCACACCAAATGCCCAGCCAAAATCATTTTTTATATATTCCAACAGTTATATTATTAAATTGCAAAATTTTCCACACTATATAACTTCTTCTAATCTCTCCCATGATTCTTTTAGTCAACTCATTTTATTTGTGGATAAATGAAAGATTGAGGGAATTCTTTTAGTCAACTCATTTTATTTGTGGATAAATGAAAGTGTTTGATGTCCACAACAATTGTCCAGCCAGAATCAATTATTTTCATATATTCATACAGTTATATAATTAATTCGCAAAATTTTTCCGCGCTTTTGTTACATTTAATCCAAATCATCTAAAATTGGAAGGCACTTGCTAGGGCACTTTTCAAAAGCTTGTTCCACTGTCCTCATGAGAAGCAACCACATCTCTAGAATTGATAAATTTAAATGCCCTTAAAAATCTTTATCATCCATTGGCAGGATTCTATTCAGCATACAATCAAGCATGTCATGCAGGAGTGGTGACAGATATAATATTCTTCCAGCTCCATCTCATCAGATTTTTTTTGGTATCTTCTTTCGCAGGGCAATTTTACAGGACCAAAGATCTTCTGGTCTGGTTCTAGCCTGAGGACTGAAGCTACTGGATATGGATTGGTACCTAATTTCCTGGATCAATTTTCTTGTCTTTTTCTTTGTCGTGTTTCCTTTAACCTTGTGCTGGTTTATTTAAGACTCTCCTCTTTGCAGCACATTTTTATCTTTGTATCTTCATACTTTTGGATAGTTCTTGCTTGAAGCATCACCATTCTCTCTTTTCCTTTTGCTTTGTGCGCAGGTCTTCTTTGCACGTCTCTTACTTGCAGAAATGAATAAAGAACTTAAAGGACTAAGGTCTCTTATTTTGACATAAATTGTTTTCATCAAATTGATATAGCTGTAAAGTTGCACTTTTGCTATTGTACTTATTAATACATGGAGGTCCACATTTTTGTTGTGCCACTCCATTTTTTCCAAAGCATTTCTTAGACAATCTTTGATGATGAATACATTCTGGATCCTTATGATGATTAACTGAATTTCGTTTGCAAAATATATAATGTAGTGGATTCTTAGACATCAAGTGGGAGATATAGAAATATTTGACTTTGCCTGGATAATATCTATGAATGCAGATCATTGCGTGGTCACAGACTTCATCTTCTAATACTTTAATTTGTCCATCTTCCACATCTCTCAATCTACTGCATTTGTCAAAAATGTGTTAGCTTATGATTGGGCACATTTTATTTATTATTTCATTGGTCTTGACCATTCTGTCGTGTTTCTTATTGTCCTTTACATCTGCAGATGTGCAGTGAGTGGTAGTGGAAAGATTGCAATGCATGTCGTTGAGAAGCTTCTTTCTTGTGGTGCCATACCCATCACAGTGTCAGGTAACCTGTAATTTCTTTTGGGGCCCAAACAAAAAAAAAAAAACAAAGAAAAAGAAGAAACTGAGTCAATTCAATTAGCAACTTCAACTCAAAAGTCAAAACCCTAAGCTCATGCTCAGCTCATCTCATTTAAATAAGCGAGAGTCAAGCTCGAGGCTGAGCTCATCTTAGGCTCACTTAGTTTGATTATTGGGATGGAATGGGGTTGAATTAGGCTTGATCACTACTCAATTGGGTTCATTTTGTAAGGCCTAAAGTGGACTGTGGATATGATAAAATTAGATATTCTGTAATACTGATGTTATGGTGGATGCTATATATAAAAGCAAGTATAAACACTGTATTAAGTTTCTGAAGGAAGCTGAGCCAAGTTGAGTATTATGCAATCAAAAATATTCCATAAGTGAACAAAAATTCATGAGACAAGCACGCAGTTCTCTAGGTTGGATTATTTACCACAGAAGCCTCATTGAGTTTCAACTGTGCTTGGGTCATTTAGCAAACGAAAAGGCATGCGCAAGCTATGAATGATCTGAGCATGAGCTTTATTTGACCAACCTCTTTTTGAGAAATCCAAGCTTTCCTACCACCTTCCAAGCCCCACTACCTTCCACTACGGCCAAGTTCCACCAACTCTCCACCATGGCATAAAAAGCTTCCTCATGAAACTACCTATTCTTGAATTTGAATTGCTTGGGCCATCCTTGAGTACTAACCAATGAAAGGAGGATTGAGTTGTCATGACTAACATATGTATTCCTTTATGATTTAACAGATACAAAGGGATTTTTATTGGATGAAGACGGATTTGATTATGTTAAATTTTCAGTTCTGAGGGACATCAAGGTTCAACAAAGATGTTTGAGGTGAGTGCATTTTTCTATCAGCTGATGACATTTTTTTATTTAGTTTGCCATATTCTGATTCCTTATTTACTGATTCTAAAATTTGGTACCCAACAGAGACTACCTGAAGTCTTATACTCGAGCTAGATACTTTGAGAACATGAAACCTTGGAATGAACGTTGTGATATTGCCTTTCCTTGTGCCACGCAAAATGAAATTGAACAGTCTGACGCCCTTAATTTGGTCAATTCAGGCTGCCGTATACTTATAGAAGGTATTGTTCCTTCATTAGTGTTATATGTTGCATTATTTGGTGATTCTGCGCCCCTCGCAGCTGTCTTTAATGCTTTCAGTACAGGTTCAAATATGCCCTGTACCCCACAGGCAATTGATATACTGAGGAAGGGAAAAGTTCTGATTGCTCCAGCAAAATCCGCCAGTGCTGGAGGGGTATGAAACAGCTTCCATTCGCCTCAAATTTTTGCTTTTTTTCCCCTTCCAGTTTTTAAAATCTACACCATGTTGATATAAAATGTTATATTTCTACCATTGCTAATTCATCATTTGTTCTTTATGCTTCAATTCAGGCCAGTGGCAAAATATTTCTTAGCTAAAACAGATAACTACAATGCTGATGATAAAATTTTATATGGCAAGGTTGCTTAATGATGATACTCCTATGGAATATTCTACGCTGCATCCAATTTTTTATGTTCTTTATCCTAACAAGGTTGCATCAATGAAATAATTATTTGATTTCCTTTCTTGGAGAAAATTCATTTGTTTGAGTGGCAATAAGAAATGCTCCTAGTAGAAGTTTATGTTTGTATAATAATCTTTGCAAGTGATGGGATTTTAATTTTGATGGCAGAATATTCCTCCTTCAAAGGTCTGCCATAAGATTAATATATGTTGTGGCTTCATTCACGTCCCTAAAAAAATTTGTCTTTTCAAATTCTAGACTGAAATATATTTGATGTTGGAATTATAATGCATTTTGTTACAGGTTGCAGTTGGAGAACTTGAATTGAATCATGAATACAATTTAATGCACTGGTCTGCCGAGGACTTTGAGAGTAAATTACAGGTATATGCCAAAAAAAATATTAAAACGTCCAAAAAATATTCAAATGATATTTTTCTAAAATCTGGCTTTTTAATCATTGGAAGAATCCCGTCCTTTGGGGGTCATTTTTTCCATTTAGTTTCCTCAATATACTTCACAGAGCAATGTTTTGAGTCTGCTGAGCTGCTTATAGAATGAGAATTTCTTTTTAATTGACATAGGCACATATACAATCTTAGAATTAACATACAGAGATAGTGAAATTGTTTTTTCATATTGGTAAGTTGGATTTGAACCCAAAATCTGTTGTGTTGCAAACATCCTTGGTAACCTTTGTTTCTGCGAAGATATATAGTAAAATTCTCAGTAAATCTTTTGTCAATTTTTTTTTAATTCAAAATTATAACCCCATGCAAGGCTCTTGAAACTAAGTGCCTCGAAATTATCCTTGAAAATCGATGAATGCTGATCACCATTACAACTCTTCTCAATTAACTATATGTGAAATTATTTTTCAGCAGGGGTTTGAACTTAAGATATTGTTGTACATGTATACCACAAATTTTTTACTTTTGTCTTTCACCCAGTTTTTGAGATTACTGTGGTTGCTGACTCTGGTGTCTTTCTCCTTTTATTCTCCGCTGCTGGCAGGAGATGATCAAACAGACATATGAGAAATCTATCAAGGAAGCAAATAATTATGGATTTCCAAAAGACAGCCCAGAGTAAGTATTTTCTTTAGATGTGTTACCATTTACCAAAATATCTGCAATGGGTGCATATTCATTTGTTCTCTTTATAAATTGAAAAACCATTCAAATACGACAGTGCATTGGTTATCATCTTTTTTCCTTTGAGAGATTTGTGGGAATCCTACATCCGAAATTTTATATTGGTTTTCTTCTTCATCCGTGGTTTAAAAGAATTTGCACTAGATATACTGTAATTGTACTGGAAATTGCAAAAATTGCTATATATTAAGTTGCTCTATTACTTTATACAATAAGGCCCTCTTTGGCAGCAGTACGTTGACTGATATAACCATGGTATAGAGCGATATTGATATTTCAATGCCATTTGCAACAAAGTTGGGAATACCTCTGTTATTAAAATACTGCTTTTGATACTCAAACATTGGTTTAACTAGTCCAATTGAGGGATAGATTATTATAGATTAGTATTTATACCATTTTTTTAATATTTAAAAGAAGGTATGTTGATTACCCTCCTCTCTTTTATATTACCACATTCACTTCACTTCGTATTAAAATTGGTATTCAGAGACCAGTCAAAGATAAAAAGTGATTTACATAACATAACTGATCATATTTCTAAAGATTAAAAAAAAAAAGGTGAGTTAAGCTCATCAGTATTACAATACACTACATTGTGGTATAACAAAGAGGGTGTCTGAAGGAGTAACAACAATGGTCCGATGTTGGTTTTGTGTCTGAAGGAGTAACAACAATGGTCCAATGTTGGTTTTCTTTTCTGTGATTTCATCATGTTTTTTGAAATTCTTTTGGCAGGGCTCTTGTACATGGTGGAAACATATCTGCCTTTCTAAACCTTGCCCAAGCCATGAGCGACCAAGGCTGCGTCTGAATGTCGCATATGTTGAACTACTTATCCAAAGAGCGGCAAAACCACATTATCTGAATACTAAAAACCGTTGAAACTATTGGTGGATGCAAACCTCGTGAAGGACGTAAAAGAAACAAGTCTCTCCAAATCGGCATCAGCACGTCGTACAGATTCATCAAATCTGTCCTTGGTGCTTCGCCTCATCAGAATGGGTTGGGTGGGCACAGGATTATATTGTTGTAACATATTGATTTATGATGAAATAGTCATGTTATAAATTTTCTTGTTTTTTTTTGGGAGATCAGATTCCTCCAAGGGAACTGAAGAACTGGTGTCAGCCATATGTTTGGCAGTTCCAAAATGTGTGTTCTAATGTATCAGTAGGGTATGTGTTTTGCTGCTATGTAAAAGATCTACAGTTGAGGAAATAATGTAAATGGGATTTGTTAAGAAAATCACTTTTGACTTTTAGAGGTGTGCTATGAGTTCAAGGGCATTTTTGGAAATTGGAAATGAGTTTGGAAAGTATTATGTTTGACCATGTACAAATGAAAACTCACCCCTATTTGCACCGTATCCAAACATGTCCTTACAATCTGAAAGAAATGAGACCTTGGAAACGTTTGGAAACGAGATTGGTTGAAAAACCGGGTTCTGCTTTTAATGTGTAAAAAAACAAAAGTTTTCTACGCAACTAAACAGATAAAAGAGATGTCAGGTTCGGATTCCCTGTTTCCTTATGGGAATAGGAAACATGATTTTCATCCAATAAATGAACGCCACCTGTACAATCCAGTGTTCTAAAAAGCGGCCCTAGGCGGGGACTAGCCGGCCGCCTAGGCATAGGCAGGGCCTTTCCGCGTCGCTTAGGGCATAATCGCCTGTCTAGGCGGTCGGCCGCCTAGGCGGGTCTAAGCGTGTTAGACCTGTGTCATTTAGAAACCTATCGGAGTCGCTAAAATTTTAGTTTTAGCTACCTGTTGGGGTTTGAGGACTCTGATTGAAATATAACTGCATATTATAGGTCCTGGTATTGTTTAGTACTGCCCATAAAATTTTCGTTTAATTCCGATAAAATTTTTGGAATTATGCAGTTTTGGATTTGATATTCGGATTTGATTTTGTTAAAATCCAAGATGAAGAGGTAAAAATCCGATATTATGAAGAGATGTTCAGTTTAGAGATAGATTTCATATAGAAGTGGAATTAGATCAACTGGATCCGTATATCAAAAGTTATAGGTATTTTTCCGAGTATACCCCGAAGATGAGAAAATCCAGGCAGCAGCCCTGTAAGATGTTTATCCTAGATTTCGGAATAGCTGGAGAGGTTATTTGATCTGAGTGTAAACATGAAAGTTGTAGATAATCTTCTTGGCTTTCCAATGGCATTGAAATCGCGTAATTCGGAGCTGTATTGAAGAAGTTATGGCCGTTTAAGTGAATGCTGTCCAGAGTTTTTGAGTCCGAGGACAACTTGGTCATTTACTCCACCTTTGCCTATTTAATCCCAAATGTGTACGACCTGGGGTTCTTTCTCTCCTCTTTGTTTCTGGTCCAGCCCCCTTTGAAGTGTGTATTGGGTGGAGGAAGTGAAGGTGATGGAGAAGAAGCTTAAGAGAGAGTGTGTGTATGGTGAGTTGTGATTGTTGTTGATTCCCTCTCTCTTTCCCCATCCCTTGCTCTCTTCCTTTCCCCTCTCTAATCAGCCCATCATGTGTTTGTGAAAATGCCTTAGTGAGGAAAAAGGAGAAGGAGTGATTGGAAGAAGTAGTGCTTGAAGAAGAAGTTGATCAATGTGAGTTGGGTGTGGCAGTTGTTGTTGGTTCCTCCTCCCTCTCCTCCTCCCCAAGTTGATTTCCCTATGTTTTCTCCCCCTCCCATGTTTTCAGCCAAGAAGAAAGGAAGCAAGAGAGGTGGTGGTAGTGGTAGTGGCGGTCGAGATGGTCGTGGCGTGCTCGAGGGCCCCAACATCTCCCCTTCCCTCCCCTTCTTATGTTTGGTGAATTTCCCTCTTCTTTTTATTGGTTTGTATGCATGTATGGGTGCTTGGGAGGGCATGCATGGGTAGTGTTTGGGTTTGGGTGCATGTGGGGGACATGGGAGAGGGTTTGGGAGGTTGGGCGCGCGCGCAGGTGCGCGCGCAGTCAGGCGCGGGCGCGCGGGAGCGCGCGGGTACGTGCGTGTCAGCGCGGGTGCGCGCGGGGGTGCGCGCGTGTCTGCGCGCGGTGGGCGCGTGGTCTGCCCGGGGCCCGGTTTGGGCGTGCTGAGGGTCGGCACTCTCGGGCAATGTTCTGAAAGGCGGGATGCGGTTTGCGTGCGGCTGGGGTACCGCACAGAGTATATGCGGTGTGCGGGAGTATATGCGGAGTATATGCGGTAATATAATTTTTTATTAATAAAAATGTTATTTTACAATAATGATTCTT
Organism: Acorus calamus; assembly: GCA_030737845.1. NCBI lineage: Eukaryota > Viridiplantae > Streptophyta > Magnoliopsida > Acorales > Acoraceae > Acorus > Acorus calamus. Next base: position 17,625,957 of record CM060875.1, on the reverse strand, counting down.
AAACATGAGATAATATGTTCATACACTATTATAAGCCTATTGGGATTAAACTCCTATGTGATTTAATTATATATAAATCAATTAGCTAAATTTTTACATTAAACGGAATGTAATTCGGTACACTGAGTCTTCTTAAAAGCCAATAAATGATGGTACATAAATGTCTTGAAAAATTTAAAGATAAACTCTTCCCTTTGTTTGTTTGTGCTGGTCAATACACATGACTCTACAATAAATGAAACATACAAAAATAATTAACAAATCACCCTCTCAAGTGTCTGTCATTGTGTCAATGTCAACTTCACCCATGTGTCTCCCTCAACACAAAACCACATGCAATAAATAAAAATAAAACAATAAAACCCAGCTGGCAGACTAAACAAAACCAGTGAATTAAAATAAAAAACTGAACAAAACAAATGAATACAAATAAGAAAGAAAACAAAGATGAGAGGTGAGAGCAACAGAGGGGATGTCGTGAGAAAAGGAAAGAGCAGAGAGAGACCGAGAGTGATTGTTGATACAGAGAGAGATCATCGATCACATCAGTCGATGAAGATGAAGAAGCAGCCGTTCACAAAGATAAAATGAACTGAGAAAGACATTGAAGAAGATATGAGAAAGAAAGAAGCAACCATTTTTTTTGAAGAATGAGAAAACCTGATCCATTGAGGAAGATGAAGCACAACCATTCATGAAGTTGGAGGAAGGACAAAAGAAGCCATCATTTTCTCCTTTTTTTTCAAAAAAAATACCAAGTTCATGCGCCCGCTTAAGCGGGCGCATATGTCTGTTCGGCCCGCTTATGCGGGCTTTATCCGCATATAACGCCTTTTTGTCTGATGCGGTTCGGTCCACTGACCGAACCGCACAAGCGGCCGCATAAGCGGCCGCATGAAGCGCATTTCAAAACAGTGTTCTCGGGTGGGTGTCCGGGGGGCTCGGGCACGCGTGCGTGCGTGCACGCTTGCGTGCGTTCGAACCCGTTTGCGTGCATGTCTAGCCTTAGGCATGTCTACTCAATTTTATGTGTTTGTATGTGGTTATACTCATCATTTTGATACCACTACCTTGCAGATCTCGTCGGATGGGATGCGCGTCAACCCGAGTATCGGTGAGTGGTTTGATTTCAACCCTTCCGGGAGCGCTCGATGCACGTAGTCGTGCTTCGCGCTTCCATGTGGCTTTAAATGCACCCTAAATATGCTAGATATCATGCATGCTAGGTTGTATAACTCGTATATTGTGTAGAACCCCTATTCTACCTTATACTTGCCTATGTATTGTATAGAATATGGCATGACTTAGGTAATTTTGTTTGAAATACTACCCCTATTTATCAAGCATGTTTAACTTGAATTAATAACGGGGTGTATGCGTAATAATCCTTTGATTTAGGACTCGAGGGTGTGGTATAGTTGTTGCACCCATCTGTTGGGGCAAAACTATGACCAGCTCGAGAGAGGATGAGACATTCCCTCTCTCTCGCCCTCCCTCTTTTCGCGAGCTAAGTAAGTAGATGTAGTTCCTACTTGACTCAGGCTTGCTTGGAATTATTGGCATGCACTTGTTGTTGCGCAGATCGCGCTTAACTCTTCCCTTCTAGGTTGGTATCATCCAACGTATGTTAGGTTGTATTTGTGTATTTGCCTGTTTGACTTCATGTATGCATGTTAAGTAAGCCACCCTTGGGTATTGATTGCATATTATGTATATGCCTATTGGACCATGAGCCTTGTCTAATGAGATTAGACAAGTGTATGACCTCCTATGGGGTCATACCATGGCTTTGACACTTAGAATAAAATGTCTTTCCCGCATCTGAGTTATGTGCCCTGGAGGGAATTCATGAAAATTCGTTGCGCTTAATCGGTGTTTGATGACCGATGACGATGGATCCAAGAGGATCGTGTTCGCGAGCGTAGATTGTTTTTCCCCTTCGTTGGATCTGTGTAGGAACTTCCCGGCGTCGAAAATACTGTCCTGGCACCGGGCTCCCATCTGTAAGTATCATCGCTGCGGTCGACAGTGTACTGATCGTGGGAGTATGTCAGGTAGAGGCTACCCGGGGAAAGGGATACCGGTGGACCAAGGGTTTAGAAACGATCTAGTCTCCTCCCAAGAGCCTGGGTCACCCCTTTGGGGGTGAAAATGAGAGATTGATGCAGTTACTCCCAACAACCTAGGTCACCCTTCGGAGGTGAGGGTGTTGGTGTGAGTGTGGTGGGCTCGAGTTGATACTCGACCCACCAGCTTGTGTTGATGATTTTCACAGAGGGTTCGCGCTGCGAATAAGTAGTGGTTCCTCCCAATATTGTCATGTGTCGTGGCCCCGACGTTGAGGCTGCTTGGTCAGAAGGCTCCCACTTGTAGGTACTCCCGATGCATTCGACAGATGTACTGATCATGGGAGCATACCAGGTAGAGATTGCATGACGGTGGGCAACCAGACGATATTGCGAGCATGATCGTTCTCCCATTCGTTGGATCCGTGTAGGAACTTCCCGGGTTGAAAACATTGTCCTGGCACCGGGCTCCCATCCGTAGGTATTACCGATGCATTCGGGACGTACTGATCGTGGGAGTATGTCAGGTAGAGGCTACCCGGGGAAAGGGCTACCGGTGGACCAAGGGTGTAGAACAGCAAGTTTTGTCTTTCAAGTCCCTAGACTCACCCCTGTGGGGGCTAGGGCGAGGGCGGGGTATGGTCGCACCGCCGTGTGACCTTGTTAACCATTGAGTTTCTACCCATGGCTTTCTTTGATAGAAGATTGCCTTAGTATCGAATGATTATGTTGGTATTTGGTTTCTGACCATTCACTGAGCTTGTAGCTCACCCCTCGCTTATGTTTTTCTCCAGTTGACGTTGAATCGGATCCAAGAGAAGAGCTCCCCTTGGCGCAGTACGAGTAGGAGACCCGCGTTCGCGTTGGATGTCTTGCGAGTGAGAGGCTATCAGCATTCCCTTTTCCTTGTATGTATTATACTTGTGCTTATGCACGGTATGTAGACTGTTGATGTCTTTTGTTGTGTATATTAGCTCTCACAGGATAGTTGATTGTGTACTCTAGTATGTAAATATGTCTTTGAATGACAGACTTAGTCGTTTGAGCTTCCGCTATTTTTATATATTTGATGTCAGTTACTTGGTTATTGCTTTATTGCCTTTGATGTTGTGGAGTCCTTATTTGATTTTATATATGGATTGCTGATATCGTATATATATTTGCCATGTCTCGGGGACGGCCGCCCTGGGGCGTGACAAAGCGGGCCTAGGCGGGTCTAGGCGGGGACTAGTCGGCTTCAAAAAAAAAATTTGTTGCATACAAAAATCAAAATTTTTTTGGATTATTTAATTGCTGACATTTTCTATTTATTATTTATGTAATATGTTGTAGTTGCACCTATTAGTTAAGTATTATCTAAGTCATAGATGCACTTGCATATTTTCTCTTCATGATTATTTGTATGATTCCACTTATGTTCTCTTCATGATTTATCTATGTGATAGTAACACGTTTTCTTCATAAATATCTATGTGTCATGTCATTTATCTTGTTTAGTTTATTTTATTTATTTATTTTTTTAATATTTAGGTATTATACACACATATATATACATGTATGTATTATTTTGTACTAACCGATTAATCCCCGATTAATCTCCACCTAGCCAATTAATCCCTAATCCCCGTCAACCGCCCGACTAGCGCCTAGCGCTTTTTAAAACATTGGTACAATCAAACAGACGTTAAAAACTTCATCCACTGTGTTTATGGCACTCATAAAAACCTTACACAACGTCAAAAAACTAAACAAGTCGTCAAAAAAAATTAAACATTGTATTATAGTCCCTGTATAATGAAACAATCACAAATAAGTCCTCTATGATGAATCACGCATGAGCCCAAATAAAAAAGTGACGAGAGAGGAAAACTACTGCGCAACGAGACGGCAGACGATTGTTTGATCTTTTGAGACTTCAAATACTCATACGAAGATATCAATTTATTGTTTAATGTTTAAATTTTGATAATTAAATATAAGTTTTTTTTATCTTTTTTATATGTGCATATGAAAAGATGATTTAATAGAAGGAAAAACAGGTTTATGAAGGAAATATGAAAAAGACATTAACTTTTATATAAAATTAAATCCTACTTTATCACCCCGTTTGGAACGGGGATAGATTTTATTCTAGGGTATATATTTATCCAAACATAAGTGAGTATAAATAAGGATAAAGTGATTTTGTGTTTGGTTGTATTTTGAATTTTTCTCGTTGGTAAATGTAAGAATAAATATTTTGTTGTTTGGGTAAAATGTGAATAAAATATGGATAATGATTTATAAAAGGTAAAAAAGTAATGATAGTTGATTTGATAGGTGATTTATAAGAGGTGATGACAGTTGATATGACAGTGGACCCATATATTCTTTGGGTGGAATAACCATGGATAACTTTAATTTCAGGGGTTGATTGGAATCCATATACCACTTTATCTAGGTTTATTTTGGCATACTTTATCCGGGGTAAACAAACGAGTGAAATTTTTTATCCGGGGTTATCCGGGTTTATCCGGGGTCTTATACCCGATCCAAACATGGGCTATATGTTCTGTGCAAAATATATTATAGTTGTTTTTTAAGTATTTGCAAGACAACAATTGAATTTGACAAGTTTGTTCTAATAAGAAAATATGAGAATGGAATTGGAGTTGAATGATTCTTTGGAATGGTGAATTAGAATTAAATAGTTATGTGAACTATTATAGTAAAAAATCCATTTTAATCCTTCTATTAATACTTTGATCGAAGAAATAGAATTACATATTTCTAACGAAGATGTTGAAGATGCAAGAAGGGTGCCAATAATCGATATGTAATTTAATGATAAAAAATTGATATGAAAAAATCCATTTTAATCCTTCTTATGCTTGGGTCCTTGGCTTCTTCTTCTTTATCTTTTCTCCGCATTTGGATTGCTTGTAACTGTTTCGTCAAGTTATAAAAAGTTTAACTTCCCTTAAAAAAAAATTTGACGATGAAGAGATGATATATCAATTCTATAAGAAGTATGCTGAAAAATTAGGTATTAGTATTAAAAATCAAACATCAAATTTAACTTTGAAAATGTTGTTCTAAGTCAAAAATTTGTTCATTCAAAGTTTGATTTTTGTGAGAACAAGAAATGAGATAAAGTGGTGAAAAAACCACATTTAGAAACAAGAACCGGTTGCAATGCGTTGGTGTCTATCAAAATTATATATACAAAGCGGTATCATGTTAGTGGATTTAGAGATGATCATAATTGTAATCTTACAACTCCAAGCAAAACCTACATGTTGAGATCACATAAGAGGTTGTATGACTGACTTAATGTTATTAATTAAATTTGATGGTGGTTTTTTATGATTTAATTTGGATTGTAATATAATTGTGTGGATATTGTTTGAAACTCATCTAGACTTTTATTCAATTGTTTTTTAAAAAATAATTTCTTTCCAATGAATAATATGGTTGGTGGATGTGCATTCCCAATAATAAAAGGAAAATGATACACTCGATTTTGTTTTTGACATAAATGTGGTCATTACTATTTAAATAGAATAATGTCCGAAGGAAATGAGGGGACATGGATTTAAATATAAAATGTTACACTCGATCTTATTATAGTTCCAAATACATTCCACTCATATTTTTAATTAATTTTAAATTACGTACATTATTTAATGAGTTATGAACTTTTAAAAGTTGAAGAATCTAGTCCAATAAATTGAATAATATCTTTTATAAAAAAAATGTATATATATCTAGTTAGAGTGAATGGAGGCATCTCGTTTGATTCAATTTAGAGGGATTATATATTAAGAAAAAGAATTAGAGGGACTAGTTTGTAATTTTTTTGTTATACAATAACTTTAATGTAACTTCGGAGCCGCTGACCTGATCACGAAAGACATCCACAAAGGCACCAACCACACCATTTAAGGGACACCATTTAAGGGACCCATGTGTGATTGTTTTATTATATAAAGACTATAATGCAATGTTTAATTGTTTTTTGACTTTACAGTTTAAACGACTTTTTTGACGTCGCGTTTAATTTTTGATGTCGTGTAAACAAAGTGAACAGAATTTTGTACTCCAATTTGATTGTATAGGTGTCATTCATTTATTGGAAGAAAACCTTGTTTTCTGTTACCATGGGAAACAGGGATTCCGAACCCAGAGATGTCCATTCCATTTTTTAGGGAATCCGAACCCAGAGATGTCCATTCCATTTTTTAGTAATGAAGGGATCCTCATATGAATGTAAAAAAATGTTAGAAATAGTTTCACTGCATCTCCACATGCATTCTTCTCATGTTTTACTTTTTAAGGGTGTATATTTTATGTAACTAAAGGTATGTTTTCATAAAAATAATTTATACACACTAATAAATTGTATGATTTCATTTATAAAAAAGTAAAAAATTACATGCATGCTTCTATTAAAGAGATATGCATCTTGTTGGAAATATAAGATTGTATACAAAGTTTAAAAATTAAATTGTGTAACACTTATAAATGAAATGGATCCTTTTTGTCAACATTAGATCTATCAATTTTTTTCAGTTTTTATATGTTATCTTACATGTTTAACAAGTAAAATTTTATGCCAACGACACTTATTCAAAATTGACAAACATCGATAAAATTGGGTTATCAGGTTCTCATCTTTCATAAATGTACACATGTAAGTTTTATAAAAGCATACAAATAAAAATAGAGCTTAAAAAACTTTATGCAAGCCAAGTGCATTGCACGTGTACTCCACCTTGTACAACAAAAGCACCGCGCTAACCGGTTCAGCAATAACAGATGACCAGAATAAAAAATACCTTCATTAAAAAAAATAAAAATATATATAAAAAAGTTTTGTTACGTGTAGCCTTGTTTTTATTTTCAATTTCAGTTTACACGTGTTTTAAATTTTTTAAAAATCATATATCTCATCTAATAAAATATATATTTTATAAAAAAATAAAGCATATGCTACAATGAATTGCATAAATGCATTTATAAAAAATATAATTTTTTTATTGAAATATATATCTAATTAATGTGAATACATGCTTCGTTGATTTTCAATCTATGCATATCTAGGACCGGAAGAAAAATTATGTGCATAGCACTTAAAAAAAAATGTTTTTAACTTGGATAATGTTACATTCAGTCCATTTTTAGCCCTAAATCTAATCTACAAGTGTTTTGAATTTTTTAAAATTAGTTTACATTATCAACTGAGGTATGTGATTTTATATAAAAAAATGAAACATATATTCTAATTAATAGCATAAATGCATTTATAGAAAATTTTATCGAAATATATAGCTTGCTAAGGTGATTATATATTTTGATAATTTTTTATTGACGCATGCGGGACGAGAATTGGGGCTGGAGTAAAAACCTTCTAGGACAACACTCATTTTTAATAGAGTTTTTTTCATGAGCATTATTACACCCATTTTTTTTAAGTCCCAATTCGAGTTTCATATGCATCGATAAAAAATTAATATAACATATACTCACATTAACAATGTATACGCTTCGATATAAATTTATTATATTTTTTATAAATGCATTCATGCAATTCATTAGAGTATATGTTTCATTTTTTTTATTAAAATATATATTCATTAGATAGAGTATACTATATTAAAAAAAAATTTCACACACACATACACTGGATTTGGGTTTGAAAATTATCCAATTTTTAAATATTTTAATAATATAAAAATAAAAATAAATAAGTTAGAGTGGTATTCGGGGTATACAGAAAAAAAAAAAAAAAAAGTCATCCGATGTTCTAACGACGAAGCAATCAATAATAGAGACGAAAACGCAACCCCCACTATAAATACCCACTCGTGACTTATCATTTTTACGTCAAAAATTCTTCTCTTCTTTTCGTTTGATATCTTTCAATTTTTGGCTTTACAAAAGAAACATAAGTAAATTAGGGTTTCGAAAGATCCTTCCGAGTCCCCTTCGTTTCCGCCATGAATCCTGAATAGTAAGCTCTCTCTCTCTCTCTCTCTCTCTTTCTCTGTGTATCATCTGTTTGTGATCTGGATTAGGGTTTCTTTTGATCATCTCTGACGTTTTAAAAGGATTTCAACATTGTAACATATAGACTCGTGTGTTGTGTTTGTTTGTTAGGGATTGGAATAATATATGCGAAGATGTTTCGTTTGATTTTTTTTTTTTTTAATTTTATTTATGGTAACGGTAGGCATTCACCTTCATATTATTAAAGGAGAGCAATTGCCCAAAAAAAGGAATACAAAAACAAATTTGAATAAGATATGGATCCCCCACACAAAATCTCCCCCAGTCTTGAATACATCTTGATTGCCGATTCCCAAGTGTTTTCCGCGTATGGGTTGCCCCTTCTAACCGCAGTGTGGTTTTTGGTCAGATAAATAGACCAAACCACAGCATGAACGAAGGACTGATAAGTTTTGCATGAATACTCTTGCTCTCCTCATCTTCTTTTTGGTCACCCATAGCTCCTTCAGATAAGGAAAGCGGTTGTCTTTCCCTGTTGCCAAACACAACCACCTCCAAACACACCTGGTCTTCGGGCAAGTAACGAACAAATGAACTACCGACTCTTTCTCTTCTCTACACGAAACACACAGCTTGTCTGTCTCTGGGGCCCAACGAGCTATATAAGATTTATTCATGATTAGGGGAGATTCTGTGTGGGTGCACGCTTTCTGTTGCTTTCAAGGGGAAAGCTCTTGATTCACGAGTGGTGTTCTTGTTTCTTGTATTCCAGTTTCAGTAGAGCTCTCTTCTATTGTGGATCATGTTCTGGGGTGCTCTTCTATTGTGGATCATGTTCTGGGGTGCTCGTGGTTTTTATTGGTCTTTTTGCTTTACTTGTTGTTATGATTTTTGGTATTCTCTTTTAATAAGTTGAGGATGAGGATGGATGTCTACCGTTTCATATATATAAAAAAATTGCAGTTGTATGTTCTTGAGCTGTTTGATGAGTCCTTCAAGGGAACTCAGGTTGAAATGGATTACAATTAATATGACTCATTGACTCTCTTAGCTGCCTCAGATTGCCTAGGGGCTTTTGAAACATTAGATGACATTATGGTTCCAGAAGAGGGAGATCATAATCAATATGGATGTCTGCCCTCCTCCATGAAGACAGGGTCACAGGGCAGGGCATTTAAAGTAATGTGATGGTGGATTGGAACCAATTAGCTGGTCTTTTCCTCCATCTGGTGGAGGGTGTGCGTGCTTGGTTGTAATCAGGCAAATAAATGCATTTATTTGGACGCATTATAAGATTATGAAATACATGAGAATGCGTCTTGGATTACAGATGAGCAGGATTGAAAAATTTAAGATAAATCCTGCATGGGGATTTACTGGACTGTACGTATAATTGGTGATCACTGTTTAATTTGAGTGTTCACCTCAATTTTTTTTGGAAAAGACTGTTCACCTCATTGAGTAACCATTTTAAAATACTTTTTTTTTCTATAACCTTTAGCATTGTGGCTTTATCATTATCATCAAATTTATTGCTACATGGAGCAAATCCTCTTTCATTTTGTATTTTTGAATGGAAAGGGAAATTTATGCAAAGCTCTACATGAAATTGTATCTACCAAACTTTCATGTTTTTTTTTCCATCACTTTGTTGAAGATACTGTTTACTATTGCTTAGTGCAGTGGTTGCATATTCATCTTTGCGGGATTCAAAATGTATGGGGAAGTTGTCTTAAAATAACTATTTTGCAGTGACTATCTTTTCAAGCTTTTGCTGATTGGAGATTCGGGTGTTGGGAAGTCATGCCTTCTTTTGAGATTTGCGGTACTGATCTTTTGTTTATTTCATAATTGATAATTCTATTTGATCTGTTTTCTTTTCTTGTAATATCTGAATAGTGCGTGTTCGTTATGTCTATTGTATGGTGTGTTGTTATTTCACCTGTATTCTTCATATGTAGAGGCAGACTTCATTTCTTTCTTTTTTTTTTTTTTTTTTTTGAGGATAATATAGGAGAATCTTATTTCCAGAAGCCCCCGAAAAAAGGAGATTGAGAGATCTCCTTACAAATTAATTAACAAAAGGAAAATACAACGAATTATATGAGAGCCAATAATGTATTATCCCCTTCCCCCAAACATCTCCCAAAATAGATCCCGGCGAAGGTTCCTCTAAAATGAATTTGACCCAATCCGATAGCATTGAAGAGATCATCATCCAAGTGTTTCCCCAATATATATTCTTTTATGCATGAAGATACATTCGTTACGTGCTAGCCAAATAGACCAACACGTAGCATGAGGAACCATCCATTGGAATTTCGCTCGATTGCTTCTATCACCTTGCTTCCGATGATCCTGAAACCACCTCCACATTCCTTCCATATCCGAGAATGAACAACAAGCCCCAAGAGCCTCCCCTACCTTCTTCCATATTTGTGTGCTAAATGTACAAGAGAAAAAAAATGTGATCCATCGATTCATTATCGATGCCGCACAAGCCACAAATTGTATCATCATCATTAGACCATTTTGCCCGATTCATTTTTGTGAGAATTTTGTTCAATGAAAGAAGCCACATAAAAACTCTAATCTTCAGTGGAGAAAGCGTTCCCCAAATCAAATTTTCGAATCGAGCCGATAGAAGATGAGGGAGAGGATCTTTATTTAGCTGCCTATACCATGAGCGGACGGAAAACCCATTCCGAGGAGACAATTTCCAAAGAACCGAATCTTTCTCTTCTAAATTTCTATTAACCTGTTGTAGACATCCAAGAAGAGAAGAAAGATCTTCCCTTTCCACCTTGCTAAAATCCCGACGAAGCCTTGGCAACCAAATTATAGAATTGGCGTCACATGTGAAAGAGTCGCAAATGAGATCATTCTCATTTAGGGCTACTCGGAAAAGATTAGGGAATAAACTTGCTGGTGAGGAACCATTGAGCCACGCATCCTTCCAAAAATGGATTTCCACCCCATTATCGGGAACAAGCTGGATAACCTCCTTGATCTCCTCGATCCCTTCCACTATATTCCTCCAAACATTAGAGATAGAGGCTCTTTGCCTCGGTACCAGGGAAAGTCTTGTACAACTCGAGTAATATTTTTCACGAATCACTCTACTCCACAGAGCATCTGGATCAGCAAGCAACCTCCATAGCCATTTACCCAAAAGGGCCTTGTTCATATCGTCGGAGGTCTAGGACACCCATACCTCCATCCTTCTTGGCACGACAGATAGTATCCCATTTCGCAAACCGTAGATCCATTCCAAAGAAATCGTCGACAAATTTTCTCCATCTTATCAAGAACCCCACAAGGAACTTTGAAGATTGAGAAAAAATAAAGAGGGAGACTCGTGAGCACCACTTTGAGAAGCACTAGCCGACCCCCAAGACTTAGAAGGCGACCCTTCCATCCATCAAGTTTATTATCAAACCGTAGCAGAAGAGGTTCCCATTTAGATTTTCGTAGACTTCGAGAGTGAAGAGGGAGGCCAAGATACTTGATCGGAAATTGGGATGCATTACATCCTAACCTTGAAGCCATAGCAACCACCTCATCAAATGGAATATTAATCCCTACCAAGGTACTTTTGAGGAAGTTAACTTTGAGGCCAGAAACCATCTCAAAGCATTTTATGATGAATTTGAAGCCTTCCAAATTGCGTTCATTTGCATCGCAAAGGAGAATGGTGTCATTGGCGTATTGAATGTGAGAAATCCGAGACCCTCATTTTGTAACTTCAAGACCATTGATCCATCCACCAGCCACTCCCTTATGAATCATTCTACTAAGAACAATTGCTACAAGAATGAATAGGAAAGGAGAGAGATGATCCCCTTGCCAAAGGCTCCTCCCCGAATCAAAATAACCAACTGCCTTCCCGTTGACAAGAATCGACATTCGAATCGTAGCAATACGTTCCTTCATCCACCATCGCCACTTAGAAGAAAAGCCATAAGCCTCCAGAAGCTTCCATAGAAAGTCTCATCGAACAGAATCGTATGCTTTTTCAAAGTCAAGTTTACAAAGAAAACCTTTCCTCTTATCTTTATGAGCCCCGAACACACATTCTTGTGCTATGAGGAACCCATCAAGAAGGGATCTACCTTGTAAGAATGCCGATTGACTTAGATCTACGAGATCCTTTATTACTTTCCGAAGACGGTTCGCCAAAATTTTAGCAATGATCTTATAGGCACCATTGAGAAGACTAATCGGCCGAAAATCTGTGATATACTCCGCTCCATTCTTTTTCGGAATCAAGGCAATGAAAGTGGCGTTGAGACAAGCACATCCTTGACTACCAACATGAAAGTCATTCAACATTTCCACCATGTCCTTCTTGATGATGTGCCAAAAAACTTGGAAGAATCTCATATTGTAACCATCGGGACCGGGCGCCTTATCACCGTCCATCTGGAAAATTGCTGCTTTGATCTCTTCCTCCTCAAAAGGAGCATCGAGGCCTTCACTTTGTGGCACTGATAATTTTGGCAGATCACTATCAAACCAGTCCAGAAGCCATGATCTATCTTTCTTGAAAAAAGATTTGAAGTGATGCTCAATGGAAGCTTCAATATCGACCATCTGATCTATCCTTTCACCATGCAAATAATGGAAGGAATATGGTTAATACGTCTTCTAGCACTGGCTGATCTATGGAAAAAAAGTCAAGAAAAAGAAAAAGAAAAGGAAAAGGAATAAAAGCAATAGATGAGGGGTACAAGATGAATTTGATAAGCTAAATATCTTGCAGCATATGCAAGAATCAACTGACCTTCAGAATTGCTGAGAAGCTCCCCCATATCTAGCTTTAGAGGAGGTCTGGGATCCATCTGAATGCAGTTTCAGGAAATCATGAGGAGGTGCTTGCCATTTACAGTGGGTGGTTTGTTCAATTTTACGCTAGAGTAATCAGCTAAATCTGTCTAGTATCTGGAGCTGCCGGGGACCATTAACTTCCTTGCAAGGACTGGCATGAACAGTCATTTGAATGTTCTCTAGTAACTGGAGAAGATGGTTCTTTAATTGCTTTGAATTTTTAAACATGTTCCTGCAAGTAGTTTTATCTGTCAATTACCATGATAGACCCCTTCTGCCAGTTGATCTCCGCTATTAGAGACTTTCTCTTCTTCCTAATGCTACCATGTTTTAGTAGCTGAACTTTCCAGGTCCAAGCTGTGTAGGCACAATTGAAAAACAAGTAGTTCATTGTTTTATGCCACTAAAAAGAGAATGTGGTAATTTCTAATTGTTATCTCTGGAATCTTCTTATCATTAAATTAGCGGTACTTAAAAACATAGGTGATATGCCAATGATTGATATTTTCTTATTTGAAATGCAAAATGAACTTCTATTATCCATATCACAAAAAAGGGTTTGAAAGGTTTATTTTTTTTCTGAAAAGGAAGGTGTGCTACCACCTTTATAAATGTAAGGTAATAGATGCCATAACAAAATAGAGAAAGGAAAAGGAAAGGAATACCCCCCAGGATTTACAGTAGAAGTGCTTTCTACGTGCCCCTGACCCATAAAAATGCAACAGAGAACCCCTATTCTGTCAACATGTAGCTGGTGATTACCGATACAGCATCTTGTTTAGTGGTTACATTTGAAATTGCTTGTGAGTATTATAAGATTGCTCAGCTAAATCTCTCAGTTGGGTCCACAATATCTATGTATGCCATTCTGATTTTTGTTATATGTGCTTCAGGACTTAAGCAGATATTGCATCTGTTAAATTTTTTACTTGGTTCTTTTTGTAGGATGATTCATATATTGAGAGTTATATCAGTACCATTGGTGTTGATTTTGTGAGTATAACAGTGTCATTCAGGCATATTATTCTATTAATTTGAATATTGATTTGATTAATCTTTATCTACTAATCCCCTTTTGTTTCTATACCTTTATAGAAAATTCGCACAGTAGAGCAAGATGGGAAGACCATTAAACTTCAGATAGTAAGTGATAAATTTGTGTGCCCACAGGCATCAATTAATCATTCTTGTACATGATTTTTGAAGATCTTTTTGTCCCTGTCATTAGTGGGATACAGCTGGGCAAGAGCGTTTTCGTACAATTACAAGCAGCTATTACCGGGGTGCTCATGGCATTATTGTAAACTGCCCCCTTCCCTGTCTTCATTAGTTGTTCAGCATGAATTTATGCACTCAGAGTTTCTGATAAAAACAAACTGTGTTTGTTGTTAGGTTGTTTACGATGTTACCGATCAAGAAAGCTTTAACAATGTCAAGCAATGGCTGAGCGAGATAGACCGTTATGCCAGTGAGAGCGTGAACAAGCTTTTGGTGGGAAACAAATCTGACCTGGCTGCCAACAGAGCGGTTTCATATGAAACGGCGAAGGTAATTTTGTTGCTGATGGAATTGGTTTTTCTACAGCTTTTCTTCTTGGAAAAAAAAATCAAGAATGTGATTTAGATTTCAATTAGCTCTCTGTTGTCCTTTTGTAATTTTGTTGCTGTCGTTTTTTATCTGGTAGAATTGGTTTTCTAGAAAAAATTTCTTCTTGGGGGTCTTAATGATGTACATTTCATGGAGCTCGCAGTGCTGTCCTATTCATGTGATTTGAGGTTTACTTTTGCTCTCTGCAGGCTTTTGCTGACGAGATTGGGATCCCATTTCTGGAAACAAGTGCCAAGGATGCCACCAATGTGGAACAGGCATTCATGACTATGGCAGCTGAAATTAAGAATAGGTGATTCTCTATGGCATAATGATTTTTGCAAGCTTATTTTATCGTTTCTAGTATATAATTCTTAAGTTTGATGGTCTCTATATTTGGCGGCATACAATGATTTCCATGAACACATGTTTCACTAAGGAAACTCTCAAGTTGCAAATTTATGCACATCCTTTTTTTAGATAGTCAGGTTACAAATGCCCTGCCTGATTGCTCTTTTCTATATTTACTCATTTTAAGGGTCTGATTTTCATGAGTTTGATGATTTAGGATGTACATATATTTATGAATAGTTAATCCATCTTTATCCAATTTTATTCATATGTGACACAGTTACCTTATTACAGTCCAATTCCAAATCAGTAGAATCGAAGTGTTGAAAATACCGACGTAGCTAAATGCTTCATCCAAATGGGTTTCATATCTTAATTTGTTTTTTCAACATACTAATCTTTGTTTGAATTCATATTATTTTGGACTTCACAAACAATGAAACTGACATGTATTTCACATTTCTTCTAAACAGACTATCGTAAAAATCCTTTAGATCTGGTTCTATTTGCTTGATGATGTAATGTCTTTTAATAATCATATTATATATAAAAAAAACTGATCATGAACATAATCATATCATGTGATCATAGGATGGCAAGCCAGCCAGCCAATACTGCAAGCAGACCTGCGACTGTACAGATGCGCGGGCAACCTGTGACCCAAAAGAGCAGCTGCTGCTCGTAGAATTAGAATCCCAGCGAACACGTGAACTTCGGGTGAAAGATGTTATCCAGGTAATGTTCGTGTTTCTCAATTGATTTAAAAACCAGGAAAGTTGTGTATATAGACTTATAAAACGGGTGCGGATGAATCAGAATTGTTATGATTTGGATTTTCATAAATTGCACATAATGAAATGTAAAATGACTGGATTTCCTTTCAGATAATGGTTTACTTCTGGTCATTGAGTGTGCTTATGTGTTGGATTATTCCATGTTAGAGAACAGATTATGTTTTATTTAAATCTAACCAAACCTTCTCTTGGGAAGTAATCAACAAAAAGCAGGGTTGGGGGCACCACAAATTGCTTTTGTCAATTTAAATGTTGTGATGATTTCTTTCCATCTCATTTTGAGCATACTGTATACTGTCCTAGTGCAATGTATATTCTGCCAGCGTAGTGTAGTGAAAAATATTTAAGTATATATATTTTTATTATTGTATGTATCATTTTCCTTTCATTTTACAGTTTTTTAAATCATTAGGTTAATATTATATACTTTAATAAATAAAAAAAACATCAAAATGATTGGGGGGCTGCACACAGGGTTAGAATGTATCATTTTCCTTTCATTTTACAGTATGTGGCACCTATAAAATTTTCATTGTTGTTGATGGATATGGGTTTGACCTTGATAATGTGGGTGCATTTATAATGGAACACTCATTTAACGCAATTTTTTCTTTTCTGTGGAGAACTGATAAGAGACAATAATAAATAAATATATATTTGTATGTATATGCTATATTATAATATTTGTAAAAGAACGAGTGATCATTCATAAATATTAAATTCTGATACAACAAGAAGTCATACTAGGCATTGTTTGATTCTATGAATGAACAATTTCTGCGTCTGTAGGAACTTGTGCAATAAATTGTTACAGTATCATGTAGACATATTTTAGATAAATAGTATCTAAAAGTTGCTGTGATTTTTAAAAGGTGGGGATGAACTTTCTATAGAATCAGTTTTATAATCGTACAATTAAACAAACTCAATGATTAGTTTGGCAGGGGATAACGGGTTGGATCAAATCACTTGTTATGACAAAAAAAAGAGAGAAAGCATGGAAAATTTGTCCACATTTTGAGATAAAAATTAAGGATAGTTTGTTTCGGATAAAAGGTGGAACAAACTTTGTTTTAATTTTTATCCTTATTTTGTAAAATTGGGATAACATTCATGATTATCCTTCCCCCCTCCCCCCCCCCCCCCCCCCCCCAAAAAAAAAAAAAAACAGAATGTGTTCCACCAAACAATATTAATACTTTATTAATAGGAAGGACATATTTGGTATTTAAAAAAAAAAAAAAAAGTTATCTTATATTTGATTCGAATGTAAGATTTAAGATAAGAACACAAAAAATGAGGATAATAAAAAGCATTATCAAATGTAAATATGAATAAAAATAGTGATTTTTTAATCCTATAAATTAGACAACTTATCCTAAAAAATCCTAAGATTTTTTTTTATTTAACTTTTATATGAACATGACTCCAACATGGAAAAAATTATAATTATCATAATTTTATAACGTTTCTGTATGTAAGTCCTGCAACAATCATTAAGGAAATAATTTCATAATATTGTACTACTACGTGTGATGTGTCCCAGTGACAGTGTTCACCCCGTCCAGTATTTGAAATTCTGAAAATCATTCTAAATTTTGTGGAATGAATAATTTTGAATGAGCGCTTCTATCTCATCGTTCCATCAAGGCTCCATTTGGTTTGTGTCATTTTTTTAGGTGGAATTACTTTATTATGAATCAGTTTATTAAAAATTATTTTACTAGGAATCTTGATTCCATCAGATTGTTTGGTTCGCTAGTGAATTTTTTTAAAAAATCATTTTCAAGTGTTTAATTCATACATGTAAAATAATAAGGAATTTGATTTAAATGTCTAAAATATCATTATTATTATAATATATATAATTGTAAAATTTATTTATTTATCTATATCACAATAATAATAAAAAATACATTTTTTATAAATATTTTTGTAAATATTTAATGAATGCAAATAAATAAAATAACCAATTATGTAATTAAATATATAATAATATTAATTTTTTAAAATCAATTGAATTTTATGAACTCCTTGAAAATTAAATAACCAATTTTATTAGTTATGATTCAGAGGTATTGCTTTAGGCCTTAATCCCACATCACATATCTCATATTATACCAATTGTAGTCATATCTGTGGCGGCCCGTGTCCCAAAACGCCGACACGAGCGCGTCACGTGCCTAAAAACCCACCATAATTTTTTTTTTCAAAAACAAAACATCGAAATGTCTACCCTATATAATCACATATGATAACAACCCTGAGATAACAGATAATCAACAAGATATGTATAATCACCTATATCACAACACACCCAGGAAAGTTTAAGCAGTCAACAGAGCATCTAACACACCTCATATACAGTCATCCATATGTACAGAGCATTTAACATAGGCATGGTTCGCTAGACCAGCCTCTACCAAAATAATCATATACAGATCCAAAACATCAAACTATATACATCTATATATACCTATCACCAGCTGGACGTGGCACCAAAAGAAGACTAAGCCAACGTCCACCAACCCCGCCTATACTCTGCAAAGTAAGAGAAAATAAAATGGAATGAGCGAATGATGCTCAGTAAGTAACCCAGACATTCCACGCACAAGGACAACAAGAATGACATCCAAAGTCAAGCTCAGTAATCTCAATAAACACCAGGTCAAAGTATAATGACAAATGTAATTACTGTATAAGCATCAGCGGAGAACAATAACATCGCTGATATATAAACATCAAACTAATTACTGAATAGCTCAAACTAACACCTCACCACTGATAAAGCCAATGAATATCATCAAGATGTATCACAATTAGACTGAAAGCAAGTACTTTGAAATTACCAATCAATCAAAAGGATGTTAATTAAATCATTGATGGCCCTGGAAATGTCACAATGCTACAAGAATGATAAGGAAATCACAATTCTGGTCCCCAAATGTCCAAAGTGTAGGATTGACCATCTGCACGACCCCACCATCTTGGCCCCTATGTCCAAGATATCCACATACCTCGCGTGTGGCCATCGGAACGTCCACCGCGGATTCACTACCTGGCCCTCGGAACGTCCAGGCACGGCAGGGTATTCTCAAGTCCCCCTCGCTAGACCGTACGTACTTATGCGCGCTAGGGAGGCAAACCTCAACCCTCACTGTAAGGTCCATGGTCATCCAACTCCAAGTACACAAGAGGAATATAGAAGCAACGATGTCAATCACACTACAAGGCTTCATGATCAAACAACACGAGCATACAGATCATAGGTTCATAGAAAGACACTAAGATGGATACATATCATGATCAAAGACAGGCTCACGATACTAACAAGTCAATTATAAGCTCACGAGATATAAATAAGGAAAGTAAGCTGGAATCCAATGAAGAATGACTCCAAGATACAAATAGACCAATTATAGAGAATAACTCCAAGATATAAATAGAACAATTATAAGAATATTTTAGAATCTCGAACAACCACAGTCTAACAACAATGAAGGAATATGTCTCAATAATAGGCCATTTAAATGTGGTACTCACAATCAAAATCATATGGATTATCAAAATAAAATTGAATAGCCTCAACAACAATAAAATGTGGGGTGGAATGGAATAAGTAATGTTGAATCAACAATACCACGCGGAACGGAATTGAACAGATAATGGAATGGAACGAAACAAGCAAATATCGATCGAGTTACTTACAACAATACAACGTGGAATGAAATGGAACAGGCAAAAGTCAAACGGGTTACTTACCTCACAATTCACAATCCCAGCTGGACTCACCCTAACCCAGCTCCTAAACCACGCAGACAGGAATTCACTGATAAAATTATAACCTCAATCAGATACTAAAATATAACCATATTAATCAAACTATTCTCAAATCCACCAAGACAAAAATGACATCCCCACTACAAACCCTAAAATGATACTATAAAATCAACCATCAAATACCTATTTATCCAGCCCAAAAAACATAATCATATTCCAGCCCCAAATCACAAATTTGATTCAAAACTGAAATAAAACAACCTTAGACGAAGAATAACAATGAAAAGAACAAAATATTTACCCAATGTATCGCGAAAAATGCTCCACGAAGTTTTTCCCAATTTTTCTAATTTTCGGCTGATTTTTCCCCCTTTTTTTTTCCTCTGTTTGAAGAGTCTCGGACGACGACTCTCTCTCTCTCTTAATAAATCCCCAACACCACCGACTCACCTAAAATTAAAAACTTTAGGTTTCGTCAAATTACATAAATGCCCTTCCATTAAAATCTGCACAGCCTTAACTCAAACAGACATATCTTTTCATAGCGAAATCCACTTCACATGAAACAACTTTTGTTGAAAAGATAACGAAAATATCTACAACTTCCATGTTTGAGCCAAGATCAGAAGAAGCCTCCAACTATATTTAAAATAACGACGAATAGAAGACCTCGCGATTTCTTCTTCTAAGGGCAGAAATGGTAAAACAGCCATAACTTTTCTAATATAATTCCAAATAACTCCAAACCAATTTTATATGAAAGGTAACTCAAAAATGAAGACTTCATATGTTGAGCGTGAATCCTAAATATGCTTCGAAGGTACTTTTCAAAAATTAAACCAAATGTATGACTTCAGAGAGAATAAAGACGAAAAGCCCAATAACATAAAATTATCCTCTCCTGTAAACCAAACATGTAAATATTAGCATAAACCGGCATAAGAGGGTCCCAGCTATTACAATATCTAAACCCATCTACAAAAATAAAAACTAAATTTAAAAATATAAATTAATATCTAATACACAGTTATGATTTTTCTTATCACATATAAAAATTATAACATAATTTTTTAGTTAAAAAACTAAAATGACTATATAAACCCATTACATGGGTGATGGGAAAAAAAGAAGAAGAGGAGACTATTTATTTTTGAATGGATATACATAGTAATTTCATTAATTTGTAAAATGTATAATAGTAATCTAATTCAGGATTTCTGATGTAATTTGATATTACCACGGCAAATGATGGGAATCTGATTCTACCCAATTTTTTCGCATGGATGGATTTTAATTACAGTGAGACCCACAATTACCATCAAGATTACTACCAACCAAACACTTGATTTTATATATTTTTCTGATAATCTCACATGAAATTAAATTCCATCCTAAAATGACACAAATCAAATGAGGCTTAAGTAAGAAGAGGAATGGATTCTTCTGCCATGACCAACGCACGTATTGCTACTAACCGCGGATGCGGAACATATTAATTTGTATATCATTCAAGTCCTTTTTTTTTTTTTTTTTTTGGTAAAGAAGGCCCATTATTGGGCTTATAATACTATAATTTCAAAAAGGACTGTATTTACATTATGTGTATAGAAGGCAGTCTATCAACTATAGCCTCCCTAACACACTGTTTCAAAGATGGAAAAACCGGCTGAATAAGTCGGCGTACATAGGTATCTTGTACCCCTATAGTTTGTATATTTACTTGCTCTTCCGCTGCTGCCCGGGCTAGTTTTTCTGGTGCTACAACCGCATCTCGAGAGACTTTGCACCACTTAATGGGATCCTCCAAACTATCATTTCTTCTAATTCTTGTGATGCAATCCTGTAGTTGTAAAGGACCAGGACCTCCAGATTGGATAGTTCGAATAAATGTTTCTGCATCACTGCAGACAAAAATATTCTGAAGACCCAATTGTCGTGCCTTGAACACTCCCATCGCAATAGCCTCCGCTTCCATACGAATTGGGGATGCCCATGACCAAGATGCACAACCAGCTCCTATAATTTTCAATGGTTCCTCTTTGCAAATAACATATGCTGCACCTGCCTTTTTAGAGTAATTGGAGACACTCCCATCTGTAATAATAAGTGCCTCTGCTTCATCCCTTTATTCTGACCTTTGGTGTGTAAAGTATCCCTATTACAAGGATTTCCAAACCAACTCTCCACCCTGGTCCTTATGCTTAAGGAAACTTCAAAGGATAGATTTTTTTTTCAAATGCAGAAGGCATTCCTGAGTTACAGCCAATGCTCGATTAGCTAGGATACCCGGGTTTGTAGTATGATTCCGGAAAACCATTGAGTTTCTACACTTCCAAATTGTCCATGCTACACATATGAAAACCACCTTTTGGATTTGTCCCTTCTCACTACTCCATTCTTTATGAGCCATCATCTGCATCCAATTGGGTGCAGTCCAAATTTTTTCTGGGGGCCTTAAATGAACCGGAATGCATCTCCATACATTAGATGCCATCACGCATTGTGTGAAAAGATGAGATGCTGTCTCAGGTGCAGTTTGACAAAGAGGGCAGCAAGTATCCATTTTGAGGCCTATTGAGTCAAGATATGCCCTCGTTGGAAGTCTATTCCACATCCATTTCCAAACAAACATTTTAATTTTTGGGGTTATGGGAAGTTTCCATAGGGTCTTCCATATCGGGGACTCCGCAGTTCTTTGACTTGGATGTAATACCTGATAAACCTCCTTCGTATTTGAACGCTCCGCCATAGAACCTTCCCAGCTCCAAGTTGTGATTCCATCCACCGAGCATATTGGGGATGGTTGTTGAGTAATCCTCTCAACCCAATAAGAGGGAAATAATTTGCTCAGTAGATTATGGTTCCAGACACCATTTTGTACAAAGGAGGAAAGCCTATAATCAAACAAGGCCTCTGACATGTTTATAAAGGTCGGGATGCGTGAGAAAGGGACAGACATAAACCAAGGGTCTCTTACCACATCTATGTCACTAAGATCTCCCGGAATCTTCCTTACTAGTAGCCTGATAGAGCGAAGTCCAGAACATAGGTTTCTCCAAACTGGGGCAGAATTCTTTTTAGACAATGCTTCCCATGGATTCCCAGACCAGTTATTACGAATTGATAACACTTTATTTGCCAAGGAAGGTTTAAGAAGTATTATGAAGGCAAGCACTGCTAGAACAACTTTACGTAGCTCTGTTGCCTTCCGAATGCCCAGTCCACCATTTTCTTTGGGTGATGTGACGATCTCCCAACAAAGAGAATGAATTTTCTGTTTTTGCTCCGCTCCTCCCCAAAGAAAACCTCTAATAAGTTTATCAATTCGTGAAGCCTCTCCAATTGTAAGAGAGGCTGCAAACATCAAATGAATTGGTATTGAAGAGAGCACTGATTTAATGAGGGTTACCCGTCCAGCACTGGTGAGCATTGAACTCTTCCATAACTGGAATTTTGCTGCCAGTTTAGCCTCTAACTGTGCAATTTTTTGTGGTCTCGACATTTTTCCAAATACCTGCACTCCAAGATATTTCCAGGATGAATTTGCAGTACGTATACGCAATATATGACACATCCAATGCTGAAATCTTTGCGGAACTGTGGGAGAAAACCTCACTGAGCTCTTATTCCAATTCACCTGCAAACCCGTCATCTGAAAGGCTTCGTGTAACACGTTTTTAATTTCCACACATTGCGCTGGAGTTGCCGTGGTCACCACCACCAGATCATCAGCATACAAAACATGGGTCGTTATGGCCGAGTGAGAATTTCCTTCCATACTAGGGTGAGGAGCGTATCCCATCAGTCTACCCAGCAAATGTTGCCTTCTAAACAGTGCTGATATTACTTCAGCAGTCAATGTGAAAAGATATGGTGACAATGGGTCACCCTGTCGAAGTCCCCGAGTTGGTGTGATCCACCGTGTAGGTGTGCCATTTATAAGCACAGCCATTCTTGTGCTAGTAATACACTGCTGCATCCATTTTATCCACAATGGTGGAAAATGGAATTTTGTAAGAATATCCCCAATGCATGACCATTCAATTGAATCGTAGGCGCTAACTAGATCCAGTTTTGCTGCGAGTAATGCATGACGACCCTTTCTATGGCGCAAGGAATGAAGAATATCCTGAACAAGTAATAGTTGAGCATGAATAGATCTGCCTGGGACAAAGGCTCCCTGTTCTTGACCAATAAGATGAATCAACACTCTCTTTAACCTGTCAACTAGTAGGTGTGACAGAATTTTGTATTTCGTGTCACACATACTGATAGGCCGAAAATCCTTTACTGACTGTGGATTTGATTTCTTAGGGATAAGAATGACAAAGGTTTCACCCCATGAAATGGGAAGCTGGGCTGTTTGATGAAACTGGTGTATAGCCTTAATCATATCCGATTTAATCATTGGCCAACACTGCTTGTAAAACTCAGCTGGGAAACCGTCCGGCCCTGGGGCCTTATTATTTGGGAGTTTACGAACCACCCTCTCGATTTCCTCCATCGAAAATGGGGCTACCAATAGAGTTGCCATTTCCTGTGTAACATGGGCATTAAAAATGTCCGGAGGTACTTCTTTAATACTAGGGATTCTTGAGCACCAATGTTCCTCGAAGTATTCTACCACTGCTTGTCTAACAGCATCCTCGCCTTCGGCAATGGTACCATCTGCTTTGAGAATAGAAGTAATTCTGTTTTGGACTATGCGTCTTTGTGCTTTTCGCATAAAAAATTTTGTATTGCGATCTCCATCCCTGAGACATTGTACTCTTGCACGTTGAGCCCAAAAGATTTCCTGTTGTCTTTCAAGAGCCAATAGACGGTTAAGTGCCACACGAATTGATAATCTCACTTGGCTTTGTGGAAGCCCCTGTTGATCACCTTCTTCCAACGCCCTTAATTCCTGATGAGCTTGAGCAACACGGTGATTAATATCTCCCACTCTCTCCCTGTTCCATACCTTCAATTTCTTTTGGAGCTCCATAAGTTTATGGTGCAGACGATACATTGGAGAGCCCTGGTTACGACCATTCCAAACCTGCTGTACGATATGAGGAAAGTCCTGGTATTCAAACCAGATTCTTTCAAATCTGAAAGGTTTCAAACCCCGTGGTGGTAATACCTCTGTATCAAGCAGAATTGGAGAATGATCTGAACAGTGACGTGGAAGGGTGTGAATAAGTGCTAACGGAAACCTTTGGCACCATTCCGTAGTAGCAAATCCTCTGTCTAGGACTTCCCAAGTTCTGGCTGACCCATTTCTATTATTACACCAAGTGAATTTGATCCCCTTTTGAACTATTTGTTGTAATTGATTTCGGGTGTACCATTCTCTAAATTGAAACACCTCCTGAGTGCAACGAAAAGGTTGTCCTCCTCGTTTATCATTCGGGTCCATAAGCGTGTTAAAGTCGCTTGCAATTACAATTGGTAAGCCCGTCCTCACAACTTCACTGGTCTCCTCCCACAAAGGTTTCTAGTCCTTCCATCTGGACTGGCATAAACTCCTGCAATCAGCCATGGATCCAGGTTTGGCTCTTGAACCGACAAGTAAATTGCTTGGCTAGTTGTGATCGCCCCAGTAATATGAGAGGTAAGCTTCCAACACGCAAACAAACCCCCTGCATGACCTGTACCTGGGCTACCACACCATCCAAAATTTGGTCCCCAGTTGTCACCAAAAATTCTCAATCTCTCCTCATTGGCATGAGTTTCCAACAGAATAACTGCATCAAGATGTGCCGAGGTAATAAGATATTTACAGTGGGATCTAACTTCCCTTCTCAAAATACCACGGCAATTCCAAAAAAGGATTCTCATTGCAAAATTAATAAGAGAGGAGATGACCCCCTGTTCCCCCTAGGGGTCTAAACGGGTTACTCTGCTCACATTCCATCATCAAGGCTGTGTCACCTTGTTGGTCTGCTTTTTGAGGGACCTCTTCTGCCCATGAACGGTTATATGGTTCAATAGCCCGATTATTAGGCCTTTCATCCTCCTGGGGTCCCCTTGTAAACCCCTATTTGTATTGAGATTTTGAATATCCTCTTCCAAGTTTAAGCTCCTTTTCTTTGATACTCTTTCCACCGCATTACGGACTTTGTCTAGGACCTGAGTCTCATTCTTCTGTTGAGTTTGTGATGTTGATTGTTTGCCTTTCTCTATTTGTATCTGCTTTTCCGCCAACTCCGATTGTGGTAAACTAAGTTTCTTGGTGGGGTATACAATGGGAGAGGCCAAGGGTCTGATCCCCCTATTTTCTTGCAGATGTTTTGTAGTAGCTTGTGATACAATACTCTTCTCACCAGAGGTAGTCCTCTGTTCTTGGGTTTTCAAAATAACCACCTTACTAGTATCACTTTTGCCTGATGCTTGTTGTTTAATTGGTCTAGATACTTGTTTCTCACCCATGGCTATGTGAGTTGCCTTTTCCTTGTTATCATCCTCCTTGACAATTTTGGGGTGTCTAGGCCTTCTCCTTGGTGGCACCACTTGCCACTGTTCTTGTTCCTCCTTTGCTGAAGTAGTCTGAGATAGGGTGCTTTCGGGAGAACTTTGCAAATTCTCCCTAATAGATGTTGTTCCCGCTTCCTTAGGTGGAGAAGCCTGTGTAGGGTGGTTTGTTTTTGTGCCATTTCCATAATGGGGACAATGCACCGACTGATGGGTGATGCGTCCACATTTTTGGCAAACTGATGGAATACGCTCATATACAAAAGGCTGTCATCGATGTTGTTCTCCGATCCATATACCAGAGCATAATGGCTGTTGAAGATCAACCTCCACAAGCGCTCTGGCATATCTGCATCTCCCAAACTCTTCTACCGTAGTTTCCACTCTAAGTGGTGTCCCCGTATATGCTGCTATTTCTGTGAGAGTTAATCCGTCCCAAAAATCTAAGGGAAGATTGGGGAACTTTATCCAAATAGGAGTTATTTCAAAACTTGCTGTAGGTGGATCAAAATTGTCTCGCCAACGTTGGAGACACAAAAGATGGTCTTGGATAACCCAAGGACCTCCCAATAGCACAGCAAGCATATCAGTTTCATTACTGAATTTGAACACATAGAAACCATGGGCTAGATCCCCTACAAAAAAAGACGCATTCACCGGCCACATTGAAGCCAACCGACGACGCATATAGTGAATATCCACTTTTGGGCCCAAAAACTTACCATATAGGGTGAAGTTCCATTTCCTTCTATTAGCCTGCAACCTGGCTTCATTAGGATGGTATACACCATCCGAGGATATCCTAAGGTTTCGTAAAACCTCTTGTGGAACATTGAATGTTAGGCCAGCTTCGGATAGCCGCTGGATGGCCTCTGCATAAGCCCTGCCGTTGGTGACCCCTTTTGTCCCATTTGTTCCAATTGAAGATGATTCTCCGACTTCAAAAACTCCATTTCCCCTGTCACCTGGAGACGGTTCTTGAATCCCAGGTTTCGAGGGATTCTCTCGTCCAGACACCGTCGCTGCCGGAGAAGGGGGCGGAAGGAAAAGCGTGGGTTGTTGTCGATTTAGGGATTTCATTCGAGAATATTCGAGTAGGGTACCTTTTCGTTTACCTTGATTTTCATAACATCAAACCTTATTAGTCAATAGAAAACAATAAAAATAATATACTCCAATGTTTAAGTAGTAGTAATAATGCAAATAATTCATCATTATGTCTTTTATATCAATTTGACTATTTGATTATCAATAGCTACGATGTCGTTAATAAAGAATAATATTTTAATATTTATGAAATTTTTTATGAATTTTAGACGAATAAAAGTACTATATTTTTTATTTTATAAATAAAAATAGGGTGAATTGCGTAAATACCCCTGCTGCCTACCCCTATTATTCATGTGCACACACCTTTTCAAAATATTTTTCTGTACCCTTACAACAAACAACCAATTTTTTTTTATTACTCTCCCTTTAATCCCCCCGCCCTACAAAATCGCGGTTTTCCCCCTAAAAATGCATACATGTTTTATATAACGTGCAACATATAAAATATAATTTTTGTATATATTATATGTAAATATATTATTATGCATGTCATGTAAAAAATGGTAACTTGTAAAACACTAGATAAACATACGTTAATGCATAACACTTAAAAAATATTTTATCACAATAAATACATCAAAACGCTTGAATTCATCGAAGGTTTGCATTTCGGCATTCTTTTTCCACCCTAATGAATTGAGTTGTTGTCTTCCCCCAGATCTTCTTCATGCCCTTTTGGCTGAAACTGAATCCATTATTATATCTTCGAGTCAGCATGCATACTTTTATTAGAAAGAAAACGCGGTCCAAATTATATTAGAGATGCAACAATTAGTCAAACACTCAAATAAAATCAAACATCAATAAATATGTATTTCATGACATTATAAGAACAACATATATGCATTAAAGTATATTTCTCTAGTATTTTACAAGTTATCATTTTTACATGACATAATAATGCACTTCCAGATAATATTTGCAGAAATTACATTTAATATAATACAAATTACAGAAAACACATATACACTTACAAGGGGAAAATTGCAATTTTATGGGGTTAAGAGAACTAAAGGGAGGAGGGTAAAAAAAAAAGGGCACCGATAGACCCACTACCCAACTTAATTTCCCCACTACCCTAAATTACGAAAATGCCATTTTTTTTTTTTGGTCACCCTTTCCCACTATTCAGTTTGACAGCGTCCAGTCGAAGTGTTCTTCACCGGGACGACAGAGGTCTGTCGAACTGTCTGAATAAGTGTCGACAGAGGCCCAGTCGAAGTGTGTTTCATTAGGACGACAGAGATCCGTCGATCTGTCTGAGCAAGTGTCGACACGGATGTGTCGAACTCTTCAAAACAACACCTTTCTTCTAAGAATCAATCACTTATACAATCATTTAAGTTCTTATGAAAAACAAAATGTCATTTAAGTTATTTAAGTCTTTTTTAAAATCATTCACATATATATTTATTTAAGTTTAACAAATAAAAATATCAAACAAAGAGTTATTTGAACCAAATAAACAGTAAGCATTTCATATAGAAAAAAACATTATTTTCTTTTCTAAACAAATGGAGTCTATTTAGAAAAGACTCCACTTGTTTAGAAAAGAAAATAATGTTTTTTGTCTATAAGAAATGTTTACTGTTTATTTGATCTAAATAACTATTTGTTTGATATTTTTGTTTCTTATACTTAAATATATATATACATATATATATATAAATGATTTTTAAAAAGACTTAAATAACTTAAATAACATTTTTTGTTTTTCATAAGGACTTAAATGATTGTATAAGTGATTGATTCTTAGAAGAAAGGTGTTGTTTTGAAGGGTTCGACACATCCGTGTCGACACTTGCTCAGACAGATCGACGGATCTCTGTCGTCCTAATGAAACACACTTCGACTGGGCCTCTGTCGATACTTATTCAGACAGTGTCGTCCCAGTGAAGAACACTTCGACTGGACGCTGTCGAACTGGGTAGTGGGAAAGGGTGACAAAAAAAATAAAAAAATAATGGCATTTTCGTAATTTAGGGTAGTGGGAAATGATAACTTAGGTAGTGGGAATAGCTTTGCCCAAAAAAAAATTGGGTGTTTAATGCAACAGTACATTTTTTTTTAAAGGTGGGCTTGCAGGGGTACTAGGGAAATTCACCTCCGTATCAAGTATTTTCTCCCCCCTCCCCCTCTCTAATTTTTTGAAATGTAATTTTAATCATTCTCATACCATCGATGAAAAAAAAAAAAAAAAAACAGAAACGGTGTTTAACTGTTCTCAACAATCTAGGTCGATCAAATTTCGTCGTTATTTTAGGCTTTGTATGACTGAACTTTGTCGTTATTTTAGGTTTTAGACAACCGAATTTGGTTGAACATGATTTGTGATAAAGTTCATAAATTTTATCTTGGAAACCTAATCCCATGATATGTATCTACCTCAGATCATTCATGCCATTCCAAGTCTAAGTTATAATGTAGGGAGAATCAATCATTATGCTTAAATCTAGAACATAGAAACAATTTTTTTACATAAGTGGAAAAAAATTTCAAAAGTCAAATATAAAATATGTTCAGATCAACTAGTAGTTTTTTTTTTCAAACAAAGAATTCGCTTAACCACGATTCAAACGAGGTTTAAAAATGATATATATATTTGTCTAACAAGATATTTTTTAATAAAAAATTGAATTAATTGAAAGCACACATACTTAACATTTTTTTCAGTCCCTTAGTTGCTATTTGGATAAAGAATAAATGTAGAATATGATAGATAAACCCAAAAATTTATTTGTTTACAAAGAATTGACAGATATAACTATGTAAAAAACATGTAATATTAAATTGATATTGATATTCCAGACCCCCCCCCCCCCTCTTTGTCGTCTCTCCCAAAACAATATGAACAATAAAAAGTTCTGGACCTTGTGTTGGTCACGTTTGGTTGCCCAAAACCTACAATTGCAACTACGTTTGGTCGACTTGGGAGGTGTAAATTACAATTTTCAGGTCAAACGGGGGTAAGAAAGGGTCATAGAGTTTTGGACCTATTCGATCAAGTTTGATTGACCAAAACTATAATGGTAACAATGTTCGATCGACCTGAAGGTTCAAATCCCATTTTCCAAGTCAAACAGAGTCAGGAAGTGTCAAATAGTTCGAGACCATGTTCGATCACCCAAAATCTAAAATAAGAATCAAGTTCGATCAACCTGAATCAATGGGATCAGCCAAAACCGTTTTGATTTTTTTAGTGTTGATGGTGGGTTAAAGGAATCCTTTGATGGGAATAAAAGCGCTCATTTTGAACATATTATGTCCATACCTAAAATTATTTTTAAATCTAAGATGGAAATTCTAAGAATTATTTTAAATTTTTGAACATGCATAGAAATGTTTCTTTTTATTTTTATAAAAGATAGACATCCAGTCTTAATTATATTAAGAAAATGAATGCCAAACCATGTATAGAAATGTTCAAAAAATATTTATATTTTCAAAAAAAAATACACATAACAACAATAAATTACAAATACAAATAAAAAATTATAGGGCTAATGTATCAATTTTTTGTTTTTTTATACAAGATATAAAGAATACTTGTATATGTCATATTTACATGTATGTGTATGTATGGGCTTCTATATAAAAAAAAATTAAAAGCACAAATAACCAAGCTACATGTCACTGCAACTACAATCATATAATAATATAACCTTATTTAATTCATCATATCAACCTAGCCTTAAAACAGTAACACAACTCAAAAATAAGAACCCACTAGTCACCAGACCATGAATGTGCAAAAAAGCATAAACAACAAAACCTGTCTTTCAATAATATTAAAAAGACACTTAATTGAGCCATCCATATTACCCATATCAAATCCAATTAAGAAACAAATCCAAAACATACTATCTACTGAGACTGGGATGATGAAAAGCCAGTTTTCATATCAGAAGCCAGACTTGATTAAAACATCACTTCTTTGCGGGTTTGACAGCCTGCCTGGTCTTCTTCTTTGCGCCGGACTTGGTGATCTTGAGGCTCTTGTAGACGACGCTCAGCCTAGCAAGAGCTGCTTGCTTCAGGTCAGGCCTGTAGTAGTTATCCCCAACCTGAGTACATGAAAACGAGCATCAATAGGATGCTTATATAGCCTACCAATAGAGTTGATGGCATGTTTAGCATTTAGGTTTCTAAAATTTAATCTACAGCAATCACACATGAACAGGTCTTCATCTGAAATCATATTAAGTTTATTAGTATTTAATTAGTTGTAATGGTGGTCTTTACTTGTAGTTAAAATAGATATGTTTCATATGACAGAACATTATTAAATGGAGTTCTATTAAGATTTTGCCTTTTGATTCTTTACTTGTAGTTAAAATAGATATGTTTCATATGACAGAACATTATTAAATGGAGTTCTATTAAGATTTTGCCTTTTGATTCGAGAGATGAATGCGCTATGTAAAATACTTTCTTGCACATAATGACCAAAATTTGATATCCTTTACAAGTGAAAAAAATATTTGTGGTGTGGGATGTAGGCTATAGGTTAATGTAGAGAACTTTGAAATTTTTTATTGGTGATGGTTTTAAGTTCTATATTTCAATTGGACATAATAAAGAACACAGGAAATTATTTTAAAAAATGGCTATATACTAGTGATATGCAAAAATGGATCCAGATGCTCAAATTCAAAAACCAAGGACTCAACAATTAAATAGACACACATTATTGACTTAGTCATCACAAAGAAACAACTTCAACATGATTATAAAAAAAAAGAACATGATTAATATAATAATAATTTATACCTTCTTAAAAATTTGCTATCTGTGGTCAGTGGTAGTCACAGACTATTTACAGAAAACAAACATGAATGAAGATGGCAGGTGTCAGAGAGAAAAAAAGAATCAAAAGCACAACAGAAAAACAGATTACTGAGGGACCAATAAAAAAAGAAGTTAAAACTAGGAATAACAGCATGTGAAATGATTCCGAGGACAACAATGAACCTGTGGTCTTTCAAGGTTTAGTCCACACAATAAAATGATGTCATTCCACAAACAGCAACAAAACATGAGTTCTCAGAAGCCAAGCGTAACAAGTGAATTTCACTGAAAAACTCAGGGAGTTCTTCTTACATGTTAACAGCTCATCACCGAACTGACTAAGAAAAATACAATTTAAAACTGTAGTAATATTGCTTGTTCCTAAAATGACAAAATGCAGTAAAATGATGTGACTCCACTCAATTCACAGAAACAGAACATAAATACTCAGAAGCCAAGCGTAACAAGTGAATTTCACTGAAAAACTCTCAGGGAGTTCTTCTTACATGTTAACAGCTCATCACCGTACTAAAAAAAATACAATTCAAAACTCTTGTAACAATGCTTGTTCCTAAAAAAATAACAAAACGCAGTAAAATGATGTGACTCACAGAAACAGAATATAAATTCTCAGAAGCCAAGCGTAACAAGTGAATTTCACAGAAAAACTCTCATGAAGTTCTTCTTACATGTTAACAGCTCATCACCGAACTAAAAAGAATACAATTTAAAACTCTAGTAACAGTGCTTGTTCCTACAAAAATGACAAAACGCAGTAAAATGATGTGACTCAACATAAATTCTCAGAAGCCAAGCGTAACAAGTAAATTTCATTGAAGAACTCTCAGAGTTCTTCTTACATGTTAACAGCTCATCACCGAACTAAATAAAGAAAAATACAATTTAAAAATCTAGTAATCACGCTTACTCCTACAAAAATGAAAAAAAAAAGCAAAATGATGCGACTCCATTCAGAGAAGTAAAAAACATTAATTCTCAGAAGCCAAGCGTAACAAGTACATTTCACAGAAGAACATCCCTGACGGGGTTCTTCTTACATGTTAGTAGCTCATCACTGAAACTGGATGAAGGGAAACCCAGTTCAAAAAATTCAAGGGCAATCCTGTCCCTTAATCATTTGCTTTCATTACCGAAACTGGATAAAGTGAAACCTTACAAATTTAAAGAGACATCTGAATAAAAATCTAATAAAAAGGAAATAGAAATAGAATGGGAAATGGTTTTTCAAGGAACAATCAATGCCTTCATCAGCAAGGGGAATCTATTTTAATACGATGAGGTCAGATGAATTAGGCACTTCTTCAAAAACTTATAAAACATCAACTTACATAATTATGAAATAGGCATATATCTGCATTTCCATGGTCTGGCACACTTAAAACATCTATACATGCAAACAAAACTGTTTTACACTAAATTATCATAAAGTCTAGATGCAGCTAATCGTGTGGCAACAACCTAGAACCTGTAAGTAGGACACAATCACAATCACCAAAATGTATTCCTCACATGCATCTTTTCAAGATTTGTAAGTTCACCAATTTCCACAACACAGACTGGGATACTTAATCTAGGACACAAGGCTATTTCCAAAATATTATGATAGCATGAACTCAAGAAATGGGTAAATGGAAAGAATCCTATGCACATCAGCACATGTACACAAATTATGAATTCCAAAAATTTACATATTAAACTTCATCACAAAATTGTGCAGTTCACTAATAAACTCAAACAAAAACTACTGGCCATCACAAAGCATCCAACAAACCATCCCCATTACTCACCCCAAAACCAATTACTAAAAATCCATAATTTCACCTATCCAACTAATAAAAAGACGTTTCATGGAATGATCAATATAAACATACACGTAACAACACTATGCATAACATCAGCTAATTCTTCAAACAAAATCAACAAGGCACCAGACATCAAGTCAAAGATGAACCAAACCTGGTTAATGACAGCCTTCGCCATCCTCCGGAAGTCCTTCTTCATGACTGACCTGTGGAACAGGCTCACCGGCTTGTTCTGTTTCTTGGTCTTCGTCGTCGCAAGCGTCACTGACAGGTCCTTCCCTCCTGGGAGGATGGAAACTGTCTTCTTGTTTGCCAAACCTAACCATTCCAAAACAAAGAACAACAAAGCCCAAATCAGTCAGGCAAAAATACACAAATGCGTCAACATGAAAAACCCTAAAAAGGTAAGTACCAGAGTGTTTAAAGGAGTTGAGATTGTAAAGGTTGTTGCTTTCTTTGCTGAACTGGACCTTTTGGTTGCCATTGCCGAACTCCTTCACGAGAAAGGCATTGTTCTTCTTCACAATCTCCCAAATCAGAGGGCCCGGGACTGTGGCCATCGCTCAATTACACAGGTCTACCAAAACTCCAAATCACCCAAAATGAAAACCCATAATATACAAAACTCAACAATAATGAAAACCCATATAAAAAATTCAACAATGATCAAAACCCATATCAAAAGATCGACAAAAATGAAAACCCATATCTAAAAATCGGCAATAACAAGAACCCAATAAAATGGGATCTCATAAAACCCTAAAAGACTAAACAACACACAAAGACATTTCATATGAGAACATGATTCAGATCGGATGAGAATAATAAGATCTAAATCTTATAATTTTGATATAAATTAAGATGCTCACTAGATTTGAAATCGTTATCAAACGCATACAGATCTGAAAAAGAAAAATCAAGAATTTGATGGGGGAAGGGGGAAGACACTTACCGGAGAACGGACGCAAGTGACGAATTAGGGTTCTCTCTCTCTCTCTCTCTCTCTCACTCTCTCTCTCGCTATCGCCTCGGTAGAGAAGGAGAAGACGAGAAACCCTAACGAAGGTCACATTATAAGAAGGCCCTTCAAAACCCTAATTGTCTTTGATTTACGAAAATGGGTCAGAAGTTTTGGAGAAATGGCATGCATGTCCCTCTCTCTTTGGTGGTCCTTTTGTTGGCTTCTGTGATTTGTTGTGATCCCTCCAATTGATGGACTTTTGGGAAACAAGTCTTTTGACAGTTTTGAGATTTTTTTATTATTAGGACTCTAGCATCCATTTGGATAGTGATGTAAGTCATTCTGAGATTAATATTTATTTTAGCATATATAACTATATTTATATAATAAAGTAGTTTTTGTTTGATTGTATTTTTAATTATTATCATTGGTTATAAAATAATCAAAATTTTTGTTAGGTTAATCATAGATAAGCTGTGAATATATATGAATAAGATATGCGGATAAGAATTCACAAAATGTGAATAAATATTTAGCATGTGACCCATTTGATTTATATGATGTGATGACAGATGATTTGTATAGGTTCCCCCTTATATCCTTCGGGACCTTCTAGGTATGGCCACAACCGAGCAAGTAATATTTTTCTAACTTTTCTATTTGTTATATACTTTCAATGTAAAATATTATCGTAGTTTTTTAATCGATGCTGGTAGAGTTTGATTCAAATCGATCAGTCTGGGACCGTAGACTACTCCCCGACTACGCCTTCTTCAAGAGGTGTCTTTGTGTCAATGTGATATTTGAACCGTATCTAACTATCTGCTAGATGGGGTACTTCGACAACTTGGCCATGCTCAATCAATCCCAGAGCATCGATCTGACCCATGCAAATGTAAGAAGGTATTGTAGCACTGTTCGGAAATGCGTCCCGTGCGGCCGCATATGCGGCCGCATGGGTGGTTCGATCCCTCGACCGAACCGCCTCGGACACCAGTCAGCCATATGCGGGTTGGGCCCGCATATGCGGCCCGCACACCGTTTAGGCGCCCGCTTAAGCGGGCGCATGGGATAGCAAAAGTTAAACGGGTCGGCCCATTTAACTTTCGACCCGGTTAAGTTAGTGAAAAAAAATAGAAAACCCTCTTCTCAGCCGGCCCTAAATCAGAGGTTCTTCACTTCTTCTTCTCCTCCTCGGTCGATTCTCTTCGGGACTCGCCGATCATCTTCAGTGTTCCCGACATCTTCTTCTTCGATCGACTGCTCTTCCTCCGACCACCACCGCAGCGACCTCCCCTTCTTCTTCGATCGACTCCTACTCCTCCGATCACCCCAGGCGACCTTCCCTTCTTCTTCGATCGCCTGCTCCTCGTCCGACCACCGCAGGCCGCAGCGATCATCTTCTTCTCCTCCTTCAACCCACCGTAGGCCACAATGATCTCCCCGAACCGCCGACCTTCACTTCTCTATTTCACTCACTCTGTGTTTTCTCCGTGTCACTCACTCTGTTTAGTACACAAACTCACAAGCAGCTCACCTACCACTTCTTTGAACTGGAGTCTATGTTCTCTCTCTCACACACACACACAAATTAAAGCATCATCAGATTGACACATGTTCTTTAGTTTTCTTCTTTTAAGCATTATCAGATTGACACATGTTCTTTAGTTTTATTTTATTTTATTTTTTTGTTTACAAATGTGATCTTTTGTTTATTTATTTATTATAATTGTGACACTTGAGCTTTATAATAAACAATTTACATTAGGATAAAACTTTTGAGTGCTTATAGATGTATATATTGGTGTATACATTGGTGATCTAAACTATCTAAATCTAAGGTGTATCCTTTATACTATAAGAATTTTATTAAAATATAATATCTTGGAGTCTTTTAACATTTTCTTTATATATATATCTTTAATGTTTATCTTGATATGTTTAAAAATTATATGTTTTATTAATAAAAATATAGAACCGCATATACTTCCGCATATACTCCTGCATACCGTATATACTCTGTGCGGTACCCTAACCGCACGTAAACCGCATCCCGCATATCAGAACACTGATTGTAACACTATCAGTTATATAACTGTTTTATCTCGGTAGCATGAAAGTACTCGAGTAGTGGGAGGATTACCTACTAGGTGCAATTACCAGTGGAAACCGTGTCATAGGCCATGGGATGCAATCCCCAATTACTTGGGGTGGTTTGTTACAATTATACAAAATCCCCAGAATAAGAAATTGTTTAACTGCCGACTATTTTGTCGAGTTGGGAGTTCTAAGCCTCATTATTTGAGTCGAACTTTGGTCATGATAGTTCAGAAGGTTCTAAACCTTGTTCGACTGAAATCGGTCGCTCATAATTTATACAAACGACAATGTCTGGTCGAACTGGGTGTTTGAAATAGCATTTGTCGGGTCAAACGGGGATTAGGAAGAGACAGAGGGTCCTGGACCCTGTTCTACCAAACGTAGTCGCCAATAACTTATGGTGGCGACTCTCTATGGTCGAGCTGGAAGTTTTAAATATATTTTTTTTGGTCGAACGAGGGTGAGGAAACAAATGAATCATTCATGCATTCTCACAAATAACATGTATAGATTGAATAATTCATGAATTTTGAGTAAATAAATGAGAGCAACATGAAATTTTATTAAACATGAACTATATGTGATTGAACAAAATGAGCTTGGACATTGTCACCATATATGACCATTGACTAACTACAAAATGAATCACATCATGACCTTTTTACCTTGACTATTATGACTAACTACACTACATATACGAAATGAATCACTATGTGACATGCCATCAATAGATTCTGACTAATTATACTACATATATAAATGAGTCACTATGCGACTTTTACACTATTGACGGATTCTGACTAATAGTACACTATATATAAAAAAAGAATCACTTTGTGACATGTACACCATCGATAGATTTTGACTAACTACACCACGTATATATTATCATTTGTGGCCTTTGTACCTTGACTACTCCAGATTGATCACATCAGCCACTGTAATATCAGTCCATGCTAGAGCTCCAAATTGATCAATTCTCTCAGTGTAGGGTGTTTACCCATGAGCTAGTCGTATCAAGACGGAATCGATCCCATGTTTTTGCTGCGGAAGGTAATGGGGAGTCCGTTGTGAACTCCAAACTGACATAACCAATTGATAGAATCTGATGTGCGCTGACTGGCGGTGGAGGATCCCTCATTGAAAAAAGGTTAGACATTGATGTTTGATGTATGATCCTATAATAGGAAGCAATCACGAATACCATATCTGGCATGATATCCAATCTCCCTGCCAGCAGTGGTAGAATGACAATTCAGAATTTTTTTCACCTCTTGCACACGATCCAACCCTAGAAAACAATATCAAACTCATCTAGATGTTGTTCGGTCTTGGCTAGTAGATCGGTCTTGACATCTCTCCATCCCTTGTTTGACATACCCAAAAAGGATGCGACCACCTGGAATCCACAATGACCGTCCCCTGAAACATCATATATGTTACATATGAATAGAATTAGGAAAGGGGGAATTTAGCAATGTATTTGTCGACACCGACCGACCGATTCTGGGTAACCCTTTTTCTTTGTACACCCATCTTCGATTATTTTGAACGCTTGGTTCTCTTGGACTGTGAGGTTTGTGTCGGAACAACCAACATCACTTCAACCGATTTCTCCATTGATTGAAGTACATACTTAAAACCACTTGGAGATCTTTTGGTCGATTCCTCTGCAAGGGTTAGTGCCCTTTTCGATCCACTTTTCTTATGGCCCTTTGTGTTCACTTTAATGGTGGGCTCTAGAAGAAATTGAAAGTTAGATCACTCAATTTTTTACACATTCTAATCTCTTTCTGCTCGACAATAGTTCCATCGTTGAAATGTCCAAGAAGCATCTCAATCTCCGAGCCTATGTTCACCTCATCGGTAAAATCCTCAATGAAAGGAGTGATCTCAAGCTTCCTCCAGAATGATAAATCATAGCAACATGGTAGCAACAGATATGGGGCAACCTATGGGGGATCCTTGTATAGCTCTTTTCAAATAAAGCCCTTATATCTGATATCTACAAATCCAACAGATCGCGGTTCGTCTATCAGGAACTCTCAAAGTTGCCCATGGATGTTTGCAATTGTCGTTATAGCTTTGCATGGTGGCCTTTGACTCGATTTGTGGATGTGTTACCAAGATGTAAATATCTATCTATCCATGCAGCGACAAATTTTTCTCGGTGCTTGACCAACCACGTCAGGTGAAAGTATGAAAGCACATTTGGAAATGCATGAAACTCATCCTTCAGATGTTATAATTTTCTATAAAAATCTTTCTTAGTTAGTGCTCTCATCACTCCAAACCAAGCTCCATTGAATTTTTCATGTCTTTACATCAGAGAATGTTTTTCTATAGTTTTTCAAGGCATTCTTCACAATGTGAACACGGCAAAGCAGGTGAACAGTAGAAGGAAATACCACAGATACATCCTTCATCAAATTGAGCTCAATGGTTAGTTATGATTACCTTCGGGGATAGGGTACCATTAGAGAGTGACTTGAAGCATTCAATTGCCCATGCGATCTGCATTTTTTACTCGTAGATAGACTAAGGCTGTAGGAAATGTCTTGCTTGTAGAAGTCACCCCACTATCTTCAGTAATGACATTCTATGTCGGTTGGTCTTATAAGTGCAATCCATCATGAAGACCAAAGGAAATGCATAGACTAACTAAATAGACTTAAGATGCGTAAAAATTTTTTTCGACACAACCTCATCGTCCTCTTGCACTCAATGCCACTCAATAGCCCTCTCATAGATTAACTTCATCAATTATTGCATATGTGTGCGACCACATGTCTCTAGGACTCACAATTTTGACCGAGCATTGTATATGGTCTTCATTAAGCTGACATTTGTTGGATCTCTACACTTCTAGTGCATTAGGATGTCGCGTGGCCGCATACCACTCATTGACATTCCTTCTCCCACAGTGTATTCCTTCTCCAACAACTTCCCAACAAAATAACCTTCGAAGCTAATGCTAAGGGGATGATTATGTGAACCACATAACACTCTCCATGCCTATCTCTCTTAATGTTCTATGGCGCAGCTTGAAGAGACAACCACACTTCTTCGTACTAGACTGACACTTCTTTATACTCTTCTTGTCAATATCTTTCTTCTTTGGTCGACTATCATACTTACCCCCCCCCCCACCACATATTAGATCTACTCGTGCTGATTTATCAGGATTTGAATATTCTAACTGCCCAATGACTACGATGACTTTGATACTCCTACTAACTCTTTTGACCCAATCAATTTGTTCCGTTCGATTGTCGAATTTCTGAAACAATGAGGAAATCAAATATATCCATTGGACGTCTCTTATATATCCAGGACATCTCTTATATATAAACAAATATCTATGCATTTGAGGGCTTCACATTACCAAGGATGTTGAGAAATGCTCGGTGGTGTCAATATTCGTGATATGGTCATTAGACATGGCCTCCCTCACCTTAGAAAAAGACTCTTCAACATCTTGAACGAAAGGTATTATCTTCAACATCTTGAACGAAAGGTATTAGACATGTCGTGACTACTTATATATCAATAGATCTAAATAAATGAAGATTACGAATTCTAAATGCTAACCTCATTGCTCATGCTTCAAACACTTATGGTGGTTCTTTAAATTCAATGTCGACCATAACCGTGTCCAACCTGTGCGTGTAAGAACAAGTGGTTGATAAATAATTATATGATTGGTAAAAAAAATACACAATGACACATGTTTAATGAATACAACATG
This sequence comes from Acorus calamus, assembly GCA_030737845.1. Taxonomy (NCBI): domain Eukaryota; kingdom Viridiplantae; phylum Streptophyta; class Magnoliopsida; order Acorales; family Acoraceae; genus Acorus; species Acorus calamus. Next base: position 17,585,581 of record CM060875.1, on the reverse strand, counting down.
AACACTCACCAATCAAGACACGTTCCACAAACCCGAACTACGAATCACCCAACCACAACCATCAAAACGAATACATCACATATCAAGCAAAACAAAAACCCTACAACAATCACACACAACTGTGGCAAATACCACTACATACAACCACCAACACCACCAACATAACAATGAACTACATCATCACACAAAAAAGATCCACAACCCTAAATAATAGATACTCACATAAATGGAAAGTTTTAAACTAGGGCATCAATTTGAACTGGTGAAGAATCGCCGAGATGGTCGACAATGTCACCATGGTGGTTGCCGAAAGGTGTTCTTGGTTCCGGCCGACGGGTTGAAAGTGGACGTTGCGGTTGACAGTGGAGGAAATAGGTGGGCATCAGAAAGGGCGAGATCGGTCAATGGAGAATCTTTAGGGGACGGTATGCGATGTTGTCGTCGTGGTAGCTGGGGGGGGGTGTTCATGATTTTGGCTGACAGGTCAAGGGCAGACGTCGCGGTCGACCGTGGATGAAATGCGTGAGAGAGAATGGACATGGGTTGGGGTGTTTTCTTCACACTGGTCAGTGGGGACAACAACATTGTGTTTTTATGTTGGTGGAGGAGAGATACCTTGGTGGGTTAGCCACACTCAAAACAATTCTGAGTTTTGGCTGGGTTTTTTTTTGTTCAATGATTGGCTAAGGAATGTCTTGGTGGGGTAGACACACCCTAAATTTATAAGATCAATTGAAGCTTCAATCAGTGAGTTAAAATCTAAATCATCTAATTTTATCTTAAAATATATTACATTTTTCATTAAAAAGCATTTTAATATTTATTATCCTTTATTGGAGTGTCAAGGGGAGTTCAAATGATTTGGAATAACAATCATTCTAAAAACTAGTAAATACGAAGTTAACTTGAACCCGACTTGAATGTGACCCATCCCTAATCAAACTTAAACTCCTGAATCCTAATCAAAATTGAACTCAAGTTGGGTTCAAGTTGAAATTTAAGTTTTTGGTTGACATCTACTATTTTCGAGTTGAGTTCATATTTACTTCTAACCCAACCCAACTTGCTCTAGTTGTTGTTTTGGATGAATTATTTTTTAATTAATTATATTTTACAATTATTTTTATAAAAAAAGCATAATAATTAAGTTTTTATTATTTGGTTGACAATGAATAAATTATAGATATAAGGTGAGCGAAATATAATTAAAGATTTATAATGTGAAATGATTTTGACACGTGAGTCATTATGACAAATGATTTGACATGTGAGTTCCCTTACACCGATGAATTGAAATGATGGAATAACAGAATTTCAAAGGATATATGGAATATAAATATAATTTTATTCTCATCTATTCTAACACAATGATACACACTTATTCCTTGTAAATATATAAGTTTATGGTGTATTCACTCATATTCTACAGTTAGACTCTATATCATGTCTATTTTTTTTACCCAATAGAAATTTAGCATCTCCAATCCGAAACCCATACTCATGCCAATTTTAAATTTGAGTAATTATCCAACAAAATCTTTTCCAACTCTTTGACCCACTCATATTAAATGAAGGGATACTCAAACTCTACCAAAATTTTCAAACAGTTGTTTTTAGGCCAAATTAATGAATAAGTGAGTGAATATAAGATTTCTCAAACTTTATCCAAAATTTTCAAACAGTTCTTTTTAGGCCAACTTAGTGAATAAGTGAGTGAATATAAGATTATTTTGAAAAGATTTGAGTAAACCATAAAATAATGGTTAGAAACACACAATATTTAAGCCCCCATTTGATTTGAAAATAGAGTCCAAAATAAGTGAAAATGAGTTGGAATAATCTCAAAATGAGTGTTTGAAAAGTCAAAATAAATGAGAATTCGTATAATAGAATTAACTGGTATATGGATTTTAACTAACCCCTTAAATAAGTTATTCTAAGCTATTCAATCTCAAATAATATGTTGATTTTATATCAAATTGTTAACACCTCTTATAAAACAACTGTCATAATTTTTTTTATCTTTTATTAATCATTATCTATACTTTATTTCACATTCTTTGTTATTACTTTTTCAACAAGAATAACTCAAAATACAATGAGACACAAAATTATTTTAACTTTATTTATATTAGAATAGTCATAAATATTATGATAAATTATTTATGAGACCATGCGAATGAACAAAAGATGAAAAAGCTGTTTCTGAAAATTGGCTCAAAAAAATGGACGAAAAATTACTACATCACGAGAAGATCCCATCAACCCCGAGAGAGGGAGAGAGAGACATAGAAATTGAAGGAATGGAGGAGAGAGAGCCCGAGGGATCACATGCTCCGCCACCTCTTCCTCCTCCGCCTTACACCCTCCCACCGATCCGTCTGTGCAGCGAGGACATACTGTTCGTTATCGACGCGGACGTCGAGGCCAAGGCGGAGATGAAGAACTCGGGGCCCAGAGGGAAGCCCATCACCCGCCTCGACTCGATCAAGCAGGCGGTCCTCCTCTTCGTCCACTCCAAGCTCACCATCAACCCCGACCACCGCTTCGCCCTCGCTTCCCTCACTCAGTCCCCCGCTTGGGTCTGTTGTAAGAACCCTTTTTGTGATGTTTTGTTTGATGTGTTTTGATTGTTTTTGGGTATGTGATGTTGGGTTTGTTGCAATTGCATGAAAGATGGGTTCTTTGGGATTGTTTTGGGCTTTTGATTATTGGGGTTTTGATTGTTTTCCGATATTTAATGTTTTGTTTGATGGGTTTTGATTTTTTTTTATATGTATATTTGATGTTGGGTTTGTTGCAATTGCATGAAAGGTGGGTTCTATGGGATTGTTTTGGGTTTGGGTTTTGGTTGTTTTTTTGATATATGATGACGCATTTCTGTTTTAGTTGGATTTTTTGATGTTTATGGTGATGGGTTTTGATTGTTTTTTAATATGTGATGATGAGTTTGTTACAATTGCATGAAAGATGGTTTCTTTGGGATTGTTATGGCTGATGTATGAAATTTTGATTCTTAGGTCTTGAATTGTCAATTAATATGTTATGATGGGTGATGCAATCTCATAACAAGAACACACTTAACTGAATAGGTTCTCTTATAACCAAGGAGATAAAAGGAACAACAAGAGAAAAGAACAATGACACATTTGAATGACAATTTGATAGAATCAATTGTATTGGAAAAGAGTGTTTATCAAGAAAACATGCTCTACTAAGTTAGATATATTCCAAAACAAATTAGTTTATAGAATTACTACACTATTTCCTTATAAAAACCAAACTCTATTTTGCCAAATAATGACTTACATGTCTCTCTTTAGCTGGAGGGTTTTTTTTTTATAGGCCTTAGGACTCCTTGGAAATTCTGAGCATGACTGATGGCTAGAATTTTCTAGCCACCCTGGGGACTGGTTTGGTTTTGCTCATTGCTTGATTGACAGGCAAATATAAGTTGTCGTACCTCTGCGATGACAACTTTGAGAAAGATCTTTGAAATAACTTCTCCTTTATTCTGTCATTGAAATCTCAAAACGCCTTGACTGAATTGAAAATCTGAATTCACGCGGGCATTTTTGAATTGAGTAGTCAATTTGAATTTTGCTTCCCAACGGGCACGTTGAGGTTGCGACCCTTGATGTCTCCTCCAATGTGGTTGTCATCTTCAATTTTATCACTTTCATGCACTTATTGTGCCTTGGTTCTGTAGGAAGCCGCCCATTTGACTTGTCTATCTCTTAAGAGTTCCATTTTAATGACCATCCCAGACAGTTCTGTGACGTGGCTGTCTCATTGGGAAGCTGGACTGCATTAATTGGTTTCTGTTTTAGTAGGCCTTTGAGGTGTTTTGCTGATGGGATTGTCTCTAATGCATGAAAACTTGATTTTTTTTCTTCTGGAGAATAGGAATGAATTTTGATGGTTCTTGGATGATTCTTGGGAAATTTTGTGAGGTTTTTTAATTATTTAATTTTTACTGTTTATCAATATGTGATCGTTGGTTGGTGATTTAGTTGTCTGTGGTTGTGTTTTCTGGTGATAGGTGTGTTTGCGAGGGTTTTTTTTAGAGGAGAATGAGGTTTGATTTTTTTTCATATTGGTGTTGGTACCTTAGGAAAATGTTGTGAGGTTTTGATTGTTGGGTTTTGATTGCCTATTGATATGTGATGACATATTTCTACCTTTATTTGGCCGTGGTGGCGTCTTGTGCTAATGGGTTTGTTGTATCTTCGTGAAAGGTAGGTATTTAGAGGATAGTGGTGATGGTTTTTGTTTGTGGGTTTTGGCTGAAATGTTTTCAATAAATTTTATTAGATTTGGATTGTATTGATATGTGTTGATGAGTTTCTGCTTTAGTTGGCTGTGGTGATGTTTGTGCTGATGGGTTTTGTTGCAATTGCTTAAAAAGTGGTGTTTTTGGGATGTATATGGGTGGAATTTCTTTGGGCTTTTAATGGTCCCTAGAAAATGTTGATTTTGTTCTTCTTTTTTACCTGTAAATGCAATGATGGGTTTTTTAAAGTGTTATGTTGGTGCTTGTTTTTGATGGATTAGAAGTCATTATGTAACAGAATATATGAAGCTTTGTGGTTGTGTGTCATGCCATTTTGTGGATGAAAGCACAATGTTCTTTGTTTTCTTTATGGAAATTAATAGCTTGAGATGTCCTATCAAACTCTCCTGTGTGGTTTAGATATTTCATCCACTTTGTCAATTGTAGCATTGGAATTGTTGTAACAATGGGTGAGATAATAAATGAAGAAATTTTGATCTATGTATTAAATTTTATGTGTTAGAGCTGAATCAGAGGAAAAAAAAATGGTGACTAGAGGGTTTGACCTGAAATGTGTTATTTTGTTAAGACATTATAATTAGTTTTCAGTTAATAAGTGAAAACATTTATGTGCTACGGCTGATTTGTTGCAAAATGAATATGATTTATGAATATCCACACAGTTCCAGTAATGACATCTCCCATCTTGTAATCAGTTAACTGTATGGAAAAAAATTGTGTGGGCCATGGTAAATACAGATGCAGACTATACAACTAGCCAGTTCACTTGAAGGGAAATGATGTGCTGCTTTACTATTTGATGGGCTCTGTAATTTCTATGAGAAATGCAGAAGTTTCTCATAGAAAATAAAATTGTTTGATAAATCTTGAAGAGATTTCATTGATTGGTTTCAAATTTCTCAGAGTTCTACAATTTATTTATTGTCCTTCTGCTGTACGGAATTTATTGTTTGACAAATTACGCTGGAAGCTTCTAAAGTTAGTTTTTCTATTTCTGCATCGGAAGCTTCGGAAGGAGTTCACAAGCAACATCAATAATGTGCTCGCGTCATTTCGGATGCTTTCGGTGGCTGATTCTTCTTGTGGAGTTGCAGATCTGACCAACCTCTTCATTGTGGCAGCAAATGAAGGAAAGAGATGCCAGGCAGAATCTCGAATCTTCAGAGTGGTAAACTTCTGTTCCATACTCTTGATGTCAGAGACTCCTGTTGCTTGATAATTGGTTTTGAAATGGAATTATAATTTTTCATAAAAAATGGAATTCATCATTAATGACGTTATCTAGTGTTGTTTCTAATTTACAAAATCAATCATCCATACTTTAACATGTTAGATATAGCTTCTTGATATAGGTTTGATTTGTGGTTGGAATTTAAACTGCATGGGACATTTTCTTGGAAGTTATTGAAATAGATCAAGGAATAACAATCTTGATTTCTGGATTAATTCTGGTGCATCAAATGTTTAGGTTTACAACTCAATAGTGGTGTCTTTTGGGAGGATATGAAGTTATTGAAGAAGTCTTTCACTGATGTTGATGCCCGTGGAATCTAGTATTAGTTTAGATCTCGGATGGGACCCATAAGGATATTTATGATGACTAGTATTTGAATGAAAGATGGCTTGTGATCACGCTGTTCCAGCCCGGTGCATCTGCTTCACCATGTAGTTTATGCTCTTCAGCTCTTGTAATTTCTTGGTGAAGTCATCCCAGTGCTTCTTCTTGGTTTTCAGATACTGCCCACTTGAACAATTTTCATTTGGCTTGTTTGTCCAGTAGAAGTGTGTGAATTAGAGCTCATTATCATGTTTTCCTGTCTCAATAGAATATTCATTGCCAAGTGTTAGTTAAATTTTATCTTATGTATTAGCAAGTTGGTCGTTGATCTGTACCATAATATTGACATCTACAAATAGGAGTTTGTCAGACCATTCCTCGGATATCGTTAGCTTGTATCCTTAATGAAACAAGTGTTTTCATGTGCTGAGTTTCTTTTAAAGAATGAAGCAAGAATTAAATTGAGCTCATGGATTAACTAGATTGCAAAGTTGGTGCTGGCTGATCAGAATCAGAATGTAGAATGTTCTCTTTCTTTTTAAGGAAAAGATTGAGCAATACTAAATTCTGTTATTCATCAAATAAATCTGGTGCATTGCTAAATTTTCTGTAACCAGGAAACTAATTATATAGCCAAGATACAGCTAGTTCACCCAACAAAAATAAAAAAGATAAAACTTGCATCTGGAATTGGATATATTTATTCTGAAAAAGAAACTACTCAATATAACTAATATTAATACTATTGCATTTACTTCCACATCCCTGCTTGATACCAAACCCCAAAAATTCAGCTGTCTCTTCAATATCCAACCAGGTTTGTCGTCTGCTCCACCTCCTGATAAAATGAGTGCTTATAATTGAGCACACTGCCACACTTTATCTGTTCCATCTAAAAAATGCAAAAGACATCAAAACATACCAGCTTTTTATGTCTCTTGATTACCATCCATTTTTTCCCAGGCATTTCTTTGAAAGCTTAGGTACACTTACTATCATTCCCAACAACCCATAAACATCCATTGATTTCTTCTACTATCTCCAAGTTTTGAACTGCTTTATTTTTCTGCTACATCTTCTCAAGTACTATTTGGAAGTTTTTTTTTTCCCTCCAAAGTAATCTGGATAAGGTCGGGAAGGCTTCAACAACTTAGAACAACTATGGTCGGGAAGGATAAGGAAGAAAGGGGACTAAAGCAAGGCCGCCCAGGTTTCCCAGATCACAGTGAATGTTATATGCTGTGGATTTTGGTTATTATGAAGTGAGATAAATCTTCCATGGGCTTCAAAATAGTTGGGACTTCAAGATTGTGGTTTACAATGTGTTGGAGCAGACTCTGATGTATTCTCTATCATGGATAACCTCTGAATGAGACTGTAGATTCCTTTTTTTTTGTTATTTTCTTTTCTTCGCTTTTGCCTTCCGGGTCCCAATTGATGAAATTTGCTGGTAAACTATCACCTTCTCCAAAAATACTCTTCCTATACTATTACTCCTGTATCATTCCTCTTAACACTGGAGGGAGTCTTTGGGGGGGGGGGGGGGGGGGGGGTGGTTTAAATTTGGGAAAGGGGGGTTGTTAGGTATTATATGAGGGTTAAATGAGTCTTTGCAATGCATCCATAGTGATTGCTGAAGTCTATCATCATGTCATTAAATGGCTGTGTCGACCTTCAAATTGGTCATCTAATCTGTTTCAATCAGCTATTGCAGCGGATGCCCAACATTAGTTATATCTTATTGATAGGTTTTCAGATTTTCTTTTATTAAATTTGTGTATAGCCAATATAGTCAAATTTATTTTCATTGGTTATGTCCTGCGGATAATAGTAGTGTGTGTGTAAATTCGGTTAGATTTTGCTGAAAAGCAGGATGTTTAATAGTGGCAAAACTAGAAAGCTTGGGTTTCATTGTTTCAGAATTGAACATATTCAAGGAAGCTTGGGAGAATTTTGAACAAGGGAAACTGATGGATGGAAAGTTTCTTACCAAAAAAGATATATTTGAAGGTGTTTAGGAGAATTTCAGAATATTAAAAAGTTTCTTACCAAAAAAAGATATATTAGAAAATTAACAAAGATATATAATTACCCAAAAATAATATATTATGACATTATACATGTTAGAAAAGTTTCATTTATAACATTAATTAACAAATAATGTTCAATCCCATCCATTTTTCACCACTATAGGTTGATCCATTTGTTACTCACAGATGTCAATGGTCTTAGGAGATCGGGGTGTTTGATTCACTGTATTGTGCCTGGGCTAGTTCTCTCACAAGGAGTCCATGGTCATCTAATCCATAAAAAAACACTAGGCTTTTTTATTTATTTATTTTTTTGGAGGAAAGATGTTCATGATTCTCATATTGGGCTTTCAGTTCTTCCAAGTCCCTTCTTATTGCACAACAATAGAAAACCAATTGTGTTGTATCCTTCAATCCTTAAATTGGTGCTTAGAGTGCGTATGGAAACGAGTTTGAGCTTTTCACTTAAAGTGACTTTTGAAAATAACTTTTCAGAAATCATTTCAGTTTTTTGCTTTTGTCAAAAACTGAGACCACTGGGGCATCTGCATAATGAGTTTGGATAAAATAGGATTCCTGCAAAAATTGAATTCCAAAAGTTGTCTAAACATGTTTCCAAACACCCCCTTAGTCTTTGACAGAAAGAATGTGTACTGATGATTGATGAAGCTGTAACACTGATCATACTATGAAAAAATGTCATATATTTCCCCATAGATTTTTATGCAGTATGATTTCCCCCCTTGTAAATCTCCTTTCTGCATTTCAAATTTCTAATGTATTTTATTTATTTCTCCTCTTCAAGATATTGTTCTACTGCAGATCATCGACACCTCCACAGTATAAATGGGCACTGAGCCAGAAGAACTTCACGTTAGATGTGATCTATCTCCATGACAAGCCGGGCCCTGAAAACTGCCCACAGAGGGTCTACGATGCGTTGGTGGACGCCCTCGATCAGGTGAGCGAGTACGACGGATACATATTCGAGAGCGGTCAGGGCCTCTCCCGCACCCTCTTCAGGCAAACGTGTGTCCTCCTCTCTCACCCGCAGCAGCGTTGTGGTCAGGATGACATCGACATTCCCAAACCCCTTGCGAGGAAGTCCGTGGCAGCAGAGGCCGGCGAAGTCCAGTGATGGTTTAGGTTTATTATTTGAGTGTTGTTGTATTAGTGCTGTATTGTATTAATGCTCTTTATGTGTTTAAATGGTTATCTTACACCTGTCATTCCCGCAGATTGAATATACTTATCTAATGAAGTACATGTTTTTACAACCAGCAAAGTATGTGTTGGAATGAATTGGATGCATACATTTTTATGATTTTCGCAATAAAGTACAGACTGACACATTATAGTGCATAGTCCTTGGAGATTTTATGTAGGAATGATTGCATGAGTGTATTTTAAAGTTGATGTGCATCAACAGGTAGATACACCCACCTTCTACTTGCATGACAATTACTTTCAACTTGGTGAGAAATATTTTCTATGAATTACTCATATTGACTTGTTGAAAATATTTGTTACATGAAGTGAAAAATCAAAATCACAGGTGATATACACCTCCCCTCGTTAGCGAGGTGGTGTGTGTACCCGCGTTTACGCGGTGAATCAGGGGTTCGATCCCCGTCCGACCTCTTAAATGAGGTGTTCTCGGCCCACTGGGCTATCTCCACCAAAAAAAAAAAAATCACAGGTGATATGTTTTGATTGAGATGGATTTCTGATGTAAAGGATATCCAGGATGTTTTCTTGTTTTCATTTTATTTTTTTTATTCTTTTTTGGTAAGGGTTTTCATTTTTATGGGTGTTGTTTACATTTAGTTTTTTTATCGTTCAAAATAGTCATATATGCCTCGTTAGAAATTTAATGGAGCATATACCATGTTAGATGATGTATGTATCTCATAAAAATTTAGATGATTCTGTTCTTTATTAGGTTTCGACGGTTAACCAGATTGGAATTTGGATCAATCGACTGTTTAACCGGTTGAACTGATTGATTGTCTGATTTTTTTAAATAGTGCTCAAGTGATAGTAGATGGATTGTTAATATTTTTATTCTAATTTAATTTTATGTATAATATACTTCAAAATTTGTTATTGATTGATAGGCTAACTTGATCAATTGCATCTCACTAGATGAATCAAGCATTCCAGAATTTGATACCCTTTTAACGAGGGAATAATAATAATAATAATAATAATAATAAAAAAAGCAAAGTTTTGCTTCAGAAGCCTCACCTCCCAATGTGATGCAATTCTTTAAGCAATCCTGACAGAGACCTTTCACTATATATATATATAGTGAACCGATTATGTGCGGTTTGCGGTCGGTGCGGTGCGCGACGTGGGCCGTCTGATCGTGGGTCCATCGCATCCAACGGTCGACGTGAATCGCACCCGACCGTCTGATGCGATGGACCCGTGATCGACGGCCCGTGATCGCGCACTGCACCGAACCGTAAACCGCACGTAATCGCGAGTATATATATATATATATATATATATATATATATATATATATATATATATATATATATATATATATATATATATATATACGCGGGGCGATTCAGGTGCGGCGTGCGGCAGGTGCGGCGGCGACGTGGGCGATCGTTCGATCGCGGGTCCATCGCATCCAACGGTCGAGATGAATCGCACCCGACCGTCCGATGTGATGGACCCGTGATCGACGGCCCACGTGATCGCTTTCCACACGACCGCACCTGCCGTTCGCCGCACTGGTAATCGGCCCCCTATATATATATATATATATATATATATATATATATATATAGGTCGATGATAATATGCGGCTCGTGAGGGAACGTGCGGGATTACGACGTCGGTGCGGATTCGATTACGGGCCGTCGATCACGGGGTTCCATCGCATCGGACGGTCGGGTGAATCGATTCACTTCGACCGTCCGATGTGATGGACCCGCGATGGCCCCGTGATCGACGGTCCGTAGTCGAATCGCGCACCGTTCCCGCGGATCGCCGCACCGCTATCATTCGACTCATATATATATATAGTATATATATATATATATATATATATATATATATATATGCCGAGTGATAGGTGTGGTGTGCGGTCGGTCCCGCACGGTGCGGGAACGACTTCGTGGGCCGTCTGATCGTGGGTCCATCGCATCCAACGGTCGACGTGAATCGCACCCGACCGTCCGATGCGATGGACCCGCGATGGACCCGTGATCGACGGCCCGTGGTGATCTAAAGCGCACTGTCCACTTTTTTCGAATTTGCGGACGTAAAAATCCGCACGTCAAATGAGCGGTGGAGTATCTCCCAATGAATATATGAAATGGTCCACTGATTAACCTATATATATATAACCTAACCAACCCTCTAACCAATAACCTAACCAACCCCCTAACCAATCCCATCACTGTCATCCTCACCAATAGAACCCCCTGAAAAAATATATATATATACAACGGGGGCGATTAGAGTCATCCCCGACGGCCCGTGCGGCAGGTGCAGGCGGCGACGCCTGGGCCCTCTCTGTCTCGATCGCGGGTCCATCGCATCCAACGAATGAGTCAAACACCGACCGTCTCGAAATCGCGATGCCCCTCGACCCGTGATCCCCGACGCCGCCACCACCGCAGCCCGATTCCCCGACGTCACAATCGCACCTGGGAAGGTTCATCCTAGTCCCTCGCATGACGATTGATTTGTAGATCTAGGGTTTCTATACTTGTTCCATGGTTTTAGCTTTATTGATTTAGGGTTTTTTCCCCTATTTTTTATCCTCATATATGCTGTTTATGTACTGATCTGTTGTTGGGAGATTGTGGAAGTGAAATAAATACACAGATTTTCCTCTTTTGTTAGATCTAATTCATTCTCTCTTGTTTTTTGAACTGGATTTTTGAAAAATCGGTTGAAGCGGACAGTTCTTCTTCAAGAACATTATGAAAAAAAACCATAAGTTTGATCCCCCGTAACATTTTATTGGCTGTGTTTGTGATCACGTTTTGGGATTTTTTTATATGTTCTTTCAAAGTAAAAATTTGTCAACTTAGATTTTCTTATTTAGTGATTCTGTTTTTTTTTTATGTTTATTTTTTTTAGATGGATAATTTGGACTGGAATGTTGGGAATGAATGTAGCCAATATGATGATGCAATTTCTTCCCATGCTGTTTACACTCAAACAAATCAAGATGTGAAGCCCACAATTGGATTCACTCTTTTATTTCAATGTTTCTAATCCACTAAGGGTATTTGATTGGATTCATCATGCTATTTTATTTTTTAATGCAGGTTTATTCCAAGAAAGCTGAAGAAAGAACTCTAAACTTTGGGAAACAAATTCATCATCATATTTTTACTTCTGCAATTTTCCATTGTATCTTGTACAATTTGCTTAATGCTGTCTTGCAACCTGTTCTATGTAAATGCTGTCTTGGACCGAAGACCAGTAGGAGGTTTAACATGTCTAAGATCTTTGTTTAAAAAAGGATCACCTACAGAAGAAGAAAAAAATTTGTCCAGTTTTGTAGATTCAGGTTTTGAATGTGAGTCCTTCAATAGTGGACAAGGATTGAGATGGTTCTTGTCTTCTTGAATAGTTTACATCTTTTCTGGTATGGTCTTCTGAATCACAATGCAGACTGTTCATCGTTTTTTTTTTTATTGGTAATCAAAAGTAGTATTGCTGTAAAGTGGGAGAATTTGTACAAAATGTGCAGACTGTTCATTGTTATGTTCAGTACTTCAATGATTTGAGAGTGAGAAGGGGGGGGGGGGGAGAGAGAGGGGGAGGGGGGGGGGCGAGAGGCGTCGGGGAAGGCGAGAGGCGTGCGTCGGGGAGGGCGAGCGGCGTCGGGGAGGTCGCATTGTTAGGGAGTTTTGTTTTTCTCTTTTGGGGAGGGTTTTAGAGTGTTTCGGGTCGAGAGGCTTTGAAAGAGAAAGTGAATAGTGGTTTTTTCATTTGACTTGGGTTAAAGCAGTGGTTAAAACTTTTGATTTGGTGGACCGTTTAATAGGAAAATCAACACCATGCATTTGGTGGACTCCGTGATCGACGGCCCGCAAAAATGAAATTGCGGGCGCACCGTTTCACCGATCCGCACACCGCACGTATATATATATATATATATATGGTATATATATATATATATATATATATATATATATATATATATATATATGAGTTACGATTACGTGCGGTGTGCGGTCGGTGCGGTGCGCGATCACGGGTCCATCGCATCGGACGGTCGGGTGCGATTCACGTCGACCGTTGGATGCGATGGATCCCGCGATCGGACGGCCCACGTCGCACACCGCACCTAATCGTCGGCATATATATATATAGTCGAGTGATTCAGTGCGGGAATGCAGGAATGCGGGAAACGACGTCGATCGTTCGATCGCGGGTCCATCACATCCAACGCATCCAACGATGGACCCGTCGACGTGAATCGCGGTGCGGTTTACCCGACCGTCTGATGCGATGGACCCGTGATCGACGGCCCGTGATCGCGCACCGCACCGACAGTAAACCGCACATACGTATCGCGACCCTATATATATATATATCGAGTGATTCAGTGCGGGAATGCAGGGACACGACGTCGATCGTTCGATCGCGGGTCCATCGCATCCAACGGTCGATGTGAATCGCACCCGATCGTCCGATGCGATGGACCCGTGATAGACGGCCCGTGATCGCTTCCCGCACGACCGCATTCCCGCACCGAATCACTTCCCATATATATATATATATATATAGGGAACTGATGGGGCCCGACCGTGCGCACGGTGCACCCCATCGTGCGCCCTGATCCCCGACCGTGCGATCGCTGATCCGGCGATCGCACGGTCCACGTTTTTTAAAAAAAAAAAATTGGGCCAAAATCAGACGTCTCTCTCTCGGGGTCTCTCTCGTTCTCTCTCTCTCGGATCTCTCTCTCGCTCTCTCGATCTCTCTCTCGCTCGCTCTCTCTCGGATCTCTCTCTCTCTCTCTCTCTCTCTCTCTCTCTCTCTCTCGATCTCTCGCTCGCTCTCTCTCTCAGATCTCTCTCTCGCTCTCTCGATCTCTCGCTCGCTCTCTCTCTCGTATCTCTCTCTCGCTCTCTCGATCTCTCTCTCGCTCGCTCTCTCTCGCTCACGATCTCTTGCTCCGTCGATGACCGCACGAACCCCGGCGACTGCGACCCCCGTCGATGACCGCACCGACCCTCGGCGACCGCAACCCCGTCGACGACGACCGCACGGACCCCGGCTGTTGCGACCACTCGACGTCCCCTGCTCCGACCCCATCGGTGACCCCCTCTGCCACCCCATCAACGACTAGATTCACGTCATTCCTCTCTCTCCCTCAAATAGCTTTTTTAATTTCTTCTTTCTGTGAATCGGTGACCCCGGTTTTTTTTTTTTTTTTCATTTAATGTGATTCTAGCTAAGCTTGTCTGATTGAATTATTGGGCAAACCAAAAGACGACAATTTGAATGATGGGTTCTTATTTTCTTTTTCTTTTTTAGACCACTTCTTTTTAAAATTTAGAGCATTGCTTGATCTTTATATTACAATGAGAAAGGTTTTTGTTCTTTGAAGATGCCAAGGAGGGAGAGGAGGCCGGATTTAGAGAACTCTGAGGATGAAAGGAGGACTAGAATTGGATCTTTGAGAAAGAAAGCTGTCAGTGCCTGCTCCAAGTTCAGGCATTCTTTGACAAAAAGGGGTAGGAGAAGCAGTAGGGTTCTTTCTGTGTCCATTGAGGATGTGCGTGATGCGGAGGAATTACAGGCCGTTGATGCATTCTGCCAGACACTTATGTTGGAAGAATTGTTGCCCTCAAAACATGATGATTATCATATGCAACTGAGGTTAACATTTCTTTTATTTTGTATATAGTGATTGTGACATGAAGCTTTGTACCATAGATCATGAATGAAATGTAAAACAGTAAGCAATCATCAAAGTGCCAATTGAAGATTATGATATTTATTTATGCATATATTGGCGTAGTAACGAATTATCACTTGTTGTAGATTTTTGAAGGCCAGGAAATTTGATATTGAAAGAACGAAGCAAATGTGGGCTGACATGCTCCAATGGAGGAAAGAATACAATGCTGACATGATATTGGAGGTATCATATTTTTTCTCACCATCAGCAACTGCATAATCTGATTCCATCATTATATATATAATCTGGACTATGTTTTTCATGTAGTTGATAAAAAGATAGGTCAGTGGACTTCTCTTTAAGACATCGAAAATATAATATCCACAAACTTTTTCATAATTCTAACAATCAATTACTCTGTTATACCTGCACAACCTGAGAGACTGGGCTGCTAAGCTTACATCTCTACGTCAGCAGTTTTGGTACCTCACTTTCTTCAGTTTTTGCAAACCTTCCCCTTACCCTTGGCTGACTGTTTGCCAAAGCTTTCCTGCAGGCATACTGCAAAATCAACCAAGAAAAAAATAATGTTAAGTATAAAGAAATGTTGGCCCAAATTGTTTCTCTTGTCATTAATCGAGTGTATTACAAACCTAACATGTTATGTACTTGCAATAGATTTTTCATATATTGATTATTGACTGCAAGAATGACTAGCCCCTAGGACTTAATATCATGCAAAATCAACGGTTTTTTTTTCTTTTTGCTAAACAAATGAACTTCGCACAGTCCACCAATTAAATTTAATTTAGGCTGTGGTTTGAAAAACAACTTTTCACTTAAAGCAGGTTTTCAAACATAGCTTCTCTAGAAACATACTTTTATTGAATTCCTTAAAGCTTTTTTTTATAACTAAAAAAAAGTTTTGCTTTCTGAAAAAGTTGGGACTATTGGGGCATTTAACATTGAATCATGCTGCAAAAGAACTATTTTGAATCTCTTCATATGGTATTGTTTTGGACAAGGATAAATGATATCATATACATATCAGTTCTTTTGTTCTAGCATTATTCTGTAGCTTATCTACCAATATGGTTTTATGTTTATTCCTGGATAACTAATGCAGTCCTGTTTTGCTTAACCCTTTTGCTCACTGCTCACATGATTATCCATGTCTTGTCTCCTATAAATTAATTAATTGTATCTATTTATGCTTAATAGGGCCTGAAGGCCCTAAACCAATAGACATGAATCCTAACACTCCATCCATTTCCCATAAGGTTTTTGTTTGATGTAACTATCTTGGAAGGACACATTAGAGAGGTCTGATAATTAATTACTTGTATTTGAAATTTTGTTTTGTTCAGATTTCTTTTTGTACTTAATGAGTTTGTATCAAATATGATTCTTGCAAAAGCAAAACCCCAAAAAACTATCCAAACTCGTTTGCAAACGTTGTCTTAGAACCAAAACAGAAAAACTTGATAACTATCATTACCTTGATCTTCCTACCGAAGTTCCTCTTGCTCTTCTTCTTCCTGTATCTGGAGAGCTTTTGCTTACGCTCTTCGATCGCATAACTCCCAATCCTTAGCAACCGATGATGGTCAAAAGATGGTTGAATGAAGTTTTTGTTACCAATCCCAAGAGTCTGGGTGCGTTTGGTTGCGCGATTGCAAAACTGATTCTGCAGGAATCTGCGATTGCAAACCTGATTCTGCAGGAAGTTCACTTTCTCAGCTTTTTAAAATCGCAGCTTTTAGGCACTATTTGTCTGCAATCGCTGGATTTAAAACTGCGATTACAAAACTGTTTGGTTGCGCGATTGCAAAGACGCTTCCTGTAATCACAATCGCAGCGCAATCGCGCAACCAAACGCTCCCTAGAAAAATTGAAAATCAATGACCTCCAACATCCTGTGAAAACGGCCAAGACATCTAAACATCTCTTAATTTGTATGCTATCGTACATGACAGAAAGCACCAATTTATTAGCATATACCATCTGGTAATAATCCAATGGAGAATCTTGATGCAATATCACAATACCATATCCTTGTCCTTTTAAAAAGGATACTTACATGCCACTATGAAAATAAATATAAAAATTGACTGTTCTAGAATTCTAAGAACTACTTGGGGAGGAATTAGAAAATAATTTTTCTTAAGAAATATAGGTGCAGAGATCAACCCTTCTTCATAACAGTGCCACCATAGGTGCTATCTTTTTTTCTTTTTCCCTTTTTTTTCTAGAAGGCAAAATGAGTTCTATGTATATGCTATATGCGTTAGGGAGTATACACAATTCTTTGGAGCATATACTTCTTTTTTTTTTAAAGGAACTTAAAATTGACAACTTCAAACAAAATCGATACATTGAGGGGCAATACAAAAAACTGATTTAACATTGTACATAATTATTAGTCTTTAAGAGAAAATGCAAAAGGTCCATGTAATTGCCATCCATAAAGGGTTAATCATCCACTAACAAGAATGTTAAGCCCAAACACACACAAACTTAAACTATACGTTCCAATCAAATAAAAACAAATAGGAACAACAAATTATGCCATAAGTTAAAGAAGATCAATAAGCATGTTCCTTTCATTTCTAATGTTTGCATGCACCATAAAAACATAAAAGATGAAGGAACCCAGACCTGAATATTATTCTCACTGTGTGCCCTCCTCAATCCAAGAGAAGCTCCAAGATCCACACCCTGAAAATCAAGAAAGCTCAGTCTATCGCCCTCCGAATCATTCAAAAAAAAAAAAAACACACCCACACCCACACCCACAAATTCATTCAACAAAGAAATCTCTGTTAAGAAAAAACACCTGTTCAGCCATATGAAATTCAACAAAAACCCTACACAATCACACACATTCAAACATATGAAATTTTACAGAAAATCATACACATTCAAACATATTTAGATAAAATATTCACACAGATTCGCAGAAAGAAGAAATTAAAAAAGCTATTTGAGGGAGAGAGAGGAATGACGTGAATCTGGTCGTTGATGGAGTGGCAGAGGGGGTCACCGATGGGGTCGGAGCAGGGGACGTCGAGGGGTCGCAGCGCGGTCGTCGTCGATGGGGTTGTGGTCGCCGAGGGTCGGTGCGGTCATCGACGGGGGTCGCAGTCGCCCGGGTTCGTGCGGTCGTCGACGGAGCGACAGATCGTGAGCGAGAGAGAGAGCGAGCGAGAGAGAGATCAAGAGAGCGAGAGAGAGATCCGAGAGAGAGAGAGAGAGCGAGCAAGAGATCGAGAGAGCGAGAGAGAGATCGAGAGAACGAGAGAGAGATCCGAGAGAGAGAGAGAGAACGAGAGAGACCCCGAGAGAGAGACGTCTGATTTTGGCCCCTTTTTTTTAAAAAAAAACGTGGAGTGTGCGATCGCCGGATCAGCGATCGCATGGTCAGGGATCAGGGTGCACGATGGGGTGCACCGTGCGCACGGTCGCACCCTCATCAGTTCCCTATATATATATATAGGAAGGTTATTGTGTGCGGCGAACGGCGGGTGCGGCAGCGATCACGGGCCGTCGATCACGGGTCCATCGCATCGGACGGTCGGGTGCAATTCACATCGACCGTTGGATGCGATGGACCCGCGATCGAACGGCCCACGTCGCGGCCGCACCCGCCGTTCGCCGCACGTAATAATATATATATATATATATACGACCGCGATGAGGTGCGGCGGCCGCACCGTGCGGCAACCGTCCGATCGCGGGTCCATCGCATCCAACGGTCGACGTGAATCGAACCCGACCGTTTGACGATGTGAATCGCACCCGACCGTCTGATGCGATGGACCCGTGATCGACGGCCCGTGGTCGACGCCGCACGATGTGGCCGCCGCACCTAATCGGTGCTCTCTCTCTCTCTCTCTCTCTCTCTCTCTCTCTCTATATATATATATATATATATATATATATATATATATATATATATATATATATATATATATACGCGAGTGATAATATGCGGGTCGTGCGGTCGTGCGGATTCGACGTGAGTCGTCCGATCGCGGGTCCATCGCATCCAACGGTCGAGATGAATCGCCCCCGACCGTCTGATGCGATGAACCCGTGATCGACGGCTCGTGGTCGACGCCGCACGACCGCACGACCCGCACCGTATCATTTCCCTATATATATATATATAGACTCGTGATTACGTGCGGATTACGGTCGGTGCGGATTCGACTACGGACCGTCGATCACGGGTCCATCGCATCCGACGGTCGAAGTGAATCGCACCCGACCGTCCGATGCGATGGACCCCGTGATCGACGGCCCGTAATCGAATCCGCACCGACCGTAATCCGCACGTAATCACGAGTCTATATATATATATATATATATATATAGAGTCGTGATATTATACGGTCGTGCGGTCGTGCGGTCGCGATTCACGGGCCGTCGATCACGGGTCCATCGCATCGGACGGTCGGGTGCGATTCACGTCGACCGTTGGATGCGATGGACCCGCGATCGGACGACGCACGTCGAATCCGCACGACCGCACCGACCGCATATTATCAGAAATATATATATATATATATATATATATATATATATATATATATATATATATATATATATATATATATATATATATATATATAGTCGAGTGACAGCGTGCGGTCGTCCGCACGGTGCGGATTCGACTACGGACCGTCGATCACGGGTCCATCGCATCCGACGGTCGAAGTGAATCGCACCCGACCGTCCGATGCGATGGACCCCGTGATCGACGGCCCGTAATCGAATCCGCACCGACCGTAATCCGCACGTAATCACGAGTCTATATATATATATATATATATATATATATATATATATATATATATATATATATATAGTCGAGTGATAGCGTGCGGTCGTCCGCACGGTGCGGATTTGACTACGGACCGTCGATCACGGGTCCATCGCATCCGACGGTCGAAGTGAATCGCACCCGACCGTCCGATGCGATGGACCCCGTGATCGACGGCCCGTAATCGAATCCGCACCGACCGTAATCCGCACGTAATCCGCATATATATATATATATATATATATATATATACACGAGCGCGATGAGGTGCGGCAGCCGTCCGATCGTGGGTCCATCGCATCCAATGGTCGACGTGAATCGCACCCGATCGTCCGATGCGATGGACCCGTGATCGACGGCCCGTGGTCGACGCTGCACCATGCGGCCGCCGCACCTAATCGCTCCTCTATATATATATATATATATATATACCCGAGTGATAGCGTGCGGTCGGTGCGGTTGTGCGGATCCGACGTGATCGCGGGTCCATCGCATCGTCGATGTGAATCGCTCGTCTGATGCGATTCACCCTTGGTCGATGCCGCACGACCGCACCGACCGCACCTAATCGGTGATTCAGTGCGGGAATGCGGCCGTGCGGGAAACGACGTCGACCGTTCGATCGCGGGTCCATCGCATCCAACGGTCGAGATGAATCGCCCCGACCGTCCGATGCGATGGACCCGTGATCGCTTCCCGCACGACCGCATTCCCGCACCGAATCGCTTCCATATATATATATATATATATATATATATACGACCGCGATGAGGTGCGACGGCCGCACGGTGCTGATATATATCCAATGGTCGACGTGAATCGCACCCGACCGTTAGGTGTGGCCGCGACGTGGGCCGTCCGATCGCGGGTCCATCGTATCCAACGGTCGACGTGAATCGCACCGACCGTCCGATGTGATGGACCCGTGATCGCTGCCGCACCTGCCGTTCACCGCACCTAATCGGTTCCCATATATATATATATATATAGAGCACCGATTAGGTGCGGCGGCCGCACCGTGCGGCGTCGACCACGGGCCGTCGATCACGGGTCCATCGCATCGGACGGTCGGGTGCGATTCACGTCGACCAATGGATGCGATGGACCCGCGATCGGACGGCTGTCGCACGGTGTGGCCGCCGCACCTCATCCCGGTCGATGGCACCCGGCGTCGATCGGGGTCCATCGCATCCAACGGTCGACGTGCGCACCCGCATGCGGTGCGTGGTCGACGCCGCACGGTGCGGCAGCCGTTCGATCGGTCAACGTCGTCCATCGCATGGTACGTGAATCGCATATGTGATATATACCTGCCGTTCATATCGGTTCCCATATATATATATATATATATATATATATATATATATATATAGAGCACCGACGGCAGCCGCACCGTGCGGCGTCGACCACGGGTCACGCATCGGTCGGGTGCGACCTAATCGGACGGCTGCTATCATCGCGGTCTTATATATATATATATATATATATATATATATATATATATATCACCGATTAGGTGCGGCGTCGATCACGGGCCCTCGATCACGGGTCCATCGCATCTAACGGTCGACGTGAATCGCACCCGACCGTCCGATGCGGTAGAACCCGTGATGAGGTGCGGTCGACGCCGCACGGTGTGGCAGTCGTTCGATCGCGGGTCCATCGCATCCAACGGTCAACGTGAATTGCACCTACCGTCCGATGCGATGGATCCGTGATCACTGCCGCACCGCACGGCCGCCGCACCTAATCATCCCTCTATATATATATATATATATATATATATATATATATATATATATATGCACACAAAACTTGTTTCTAACCTTCCATGACATTCAGTTAAAACATGAATATATGTCACATTGACATCATATATAAATATATTTTAAAAAAACTCATAGAAGGTCCCATTTCTTAGGCCAAACCTAACCACCCCTTCAAAATAAATCATACATTGATAGAACAACTGTTGGACCAACCAAAGAGCTAAAACTTTGATGATATCTACGTCATCAAAATCGACATGAAATGAAGCTTTTAATGATATATTAGTATATAATAATAATAACAATAATAGTTAAAGGTCAACTGAAACATGAAAAACTTAAATAATTGGACAAGTTGGAGAAAAATCAGTCCTTATCAATCATGTCCTCCCCCATGCCTTTGTATCTATCCCTCACAGTATAAGTCAAATAGAAGGGGTTACACACTTCAATATGTTTGTGGGATGCTTTAAATAAAAGTTTCCTTGTAATGTCTTCTCTGCTTTATTTTTTTTGCCCACCCATCATTTTCTAGGGTAGTCATCATCCACAAACTATTTTACAGCTCCATCAATGGTTTGGTCATGGTTTTAATATTAATATATTTTATTATTGTTATTTATTTATTTATTTTTGGGTGGAGACAAGCAAAGAAACACTCGTACATTTTCCAAAAGGTGTGTTTTATGGAGGTTGACACATTGAGGTGTGTGTGCCACATGGTTTTTGATAGGAGGAATTTTGAAGTTTATGTATGCATTTTATTATTAATAGTTGGGCATTCAGGGGTGTGATGATGTTATAGCTACTTATAGGGTAATTGACCATTTTAAAAATAATAATATTATATATATTATTATTTTTATGAGAAAATGCAAAAACAAAAAAATCTTTAAAAGAAAAATCCATGCCGACATTGATTAACAATCAATTGTTTTTTTATTGAGTGAACCATTGCAAATTGTCTTCATTGAGCAATGGTTACGTGACAACATGTAATCATTTATGAAAGAATATGTTATATTATGAAAAATAAAAAATATATATATTAAATTCACATGAGCATATATTTTATTTTTTAATAAAAAATTTACTTCATTAGTTAAGCCTATCCTTTTGAAAAAAATTAAAACATGGTGATCAATCTCAACTGTTAAAAATTAAAACAAGATCTCATCTATTGAGTTGAATGGATATTCAACTTTTGGAGTTTGGACTTTGGAACCCTTTCTCCATTGACGGATCAATCTCAACCATCCAAAAAAAATGGTCCTACAATTGGAACATTCTTTTCAAGGCAAAATGAGAGGCGGCACACGACTATTCCTCTCTCTTTTTAACTCCCATTTGATTCGAGAATAAACCCAGAATAAGTGAGAATTAGTCAAAATAATTTCAAAATGGATGTTTGGAATGCTGAAATAAATGAGAATTCATATGTTAGAATTAATTAGTATAAAGTTGTATATGGATTCCAGTCAACGGTCTAGAATTAAGTTATTTCAGGTTATTCAACCCAAAAGAATACGTAGACCTACTGTCAATTTAACTGTCATTACCTTTTATAAATCAACTGTTATATATCATTTTTTCATCTTTTATGAATCTTCATGCACATCTTATTTATATTTTATCAAAACAATAAAAACTTTATTATTACGTTTTCTAACGAGAATAATTCAAAATACAATCAAACGAAAAATCACTTTATTCTTATTTATACTAGAATAATCATAAAAAAATATAATGCATTATTACATGCATTTTTGTATATATATATTTAGTGAAATATATATATATATATATTCACAGAAAATGTAATGCATATAGGAATATATTTAATACCCATTTTTGTTTTTTTTCTTTCTAAGTGAGTATGTATGTAAATATTCTATTAGATATTTTATATACCTCCACAGAGGAAGTTAGGGTGATGTTTATTAATTAGACTAATATTAAGCCATAGCACTCTATTATGCTTCTCTAAACTGTATTGGTAAGATGAATTGTTATATGCTTTGAACTTATTGGTCAAAATTGTTTGATTGTCCTTTGTTTATATTTTTGTTTGTTTTCTTTGTTTTTTGATTGATTGATTGTCCCTTAGGTCAACTGAATTGATTGAATGAGTACTCATGGTTCATGACTCTTACCTGGCTTGTAAGCATGATTTGAAATTGAATTTTGACTGGCATTTAAAAACAAATTTAAACAATTTACTGATATTCCATTTTTGCATGACTTGTAGTTCAAATTCGTTTCCAATTTGTGTCCTTATTTGTTGATAGAAACAAAAAAATAATTTTAGGTTATAAAAACAGTTTTTCAGTAATCTAATGAAAGTGATTTTTTTTAAAGAACTGTAGAGTTTTTATAACTGAAAAAAGCGGTTACAAGAGGTCTGAATGAAAGTGAATATTATGAAAATGTGTTTTTAAAAGTTGTTTTTAATGAAAAACTAATTTTTAAAATTGTTTGTAGACGCATCCTTAGCAATGTTAAAAAATAGGATGTGTCCGACTGGTTCTTCTAATCTATTTGTATTGGTAACACTCAAAACTCAATAATAACTACAATTTGTTAAAAATAAATGAAAACCAATTATCACAGGTTTTGAGGTGATATTATATATTTATATAAAACTCAAAGATTTTCAAAAATTGTGAAAATATTTTTAATTTTTTTTATATTTTTGCATTATTGTTAAATAATAATTAATAATCATAATTAATATATTATTTACATCATAATTTAACCCAATGACTGAATAGCTGATCCTTAACTAGGCCATTTTTTTTTCTGGTTTATTGAATAATTCATTTTTTTAAACATTATACTTCAATATTTCTTTTCCAAATAAGAGATTTGCCTTTTGAAATTATATATGTTTTTCAATTATCTTAATCTGCTAAATTTCATCCAAAAACCCTCAGGCCTGTTATTAGAGGGACATCTGCCCACAAGTTAGTGACTTTGTGGTCCATCATAACTCTTGTACCAAATTTTTTATATTAGATTTTATGTGATACAAAATCTAATAAGATACAATCCTTCTTATTCGTCTGGTTGGCTCTCTAGGGACGCATCGTCACCAAGGTCTATAGGGCGAAATGGAGGCCAACCGATCCCACTGATTGGCATTATGCGGTGCTAAACCGGAGTCTATCGAACACCTGCTGCTTGCCTGCTCAACCTCGGCTAGGTTGTGGGATCGATTCGGGTTGGCCGCATATGTTAGATGCCAGTTCCAGAACATGGAGGAAGCTTGGGAGGTCATGGCAGATACCCTCCCGCGTGGTGACAAGTGTCTCCAGAGCAGATTCCGCTGCATGATCATTCCAGCAGGAATGTGGACCATTTGGCGTGCGAGGAACGACCTCATTTTCAAAGGCCAGCCGGTCTATCTGGAGAACCTCTGGAATGACGTCCTTTGGCTACTGAGGGACTGGGCCAATATACTGCTTGGCGCGAGACTATCGTGGAAGCCTGGGGAGAAATTTAGCCTCCTCACATGACGCGCTCGGTCTGCTTCCCCGAGGGGCGGGTGTGTGGTGCCTGAGGCACATCTCGTGTTTTGGAGCAGCTCGATTACTTTAGTCGACTTCCCCCACCACCTCCCTCACTCGTAATTTGTTTTGCATGTTTTAAAGTTTACTCCTTTGCTTTTCCTCTACTCTCTCCCCAATTCGGCCCATTCGTAATTCGTTTTACTCGATTATGAATGAACTACCATTTAAAAAATATATATATCTAATAAGATAAAAAAACTCATATCTTCTATCTCTAAAAATAAAGTAAAAAGGGTTGGATGACTTCTATGGTAGCCAAGGGAAAGAAGGGGGGGGGGGGGAGGGCAAGAGTCTTGTCCTTTCTTTGATGGAGTAGGATGTATTGCTCCCACCCCAAATAGCAGACATAGTTTTTATTTTATTTTATTGGTAATCAAAACGTTTGTATTGCTATAGAGGATTTACAAATACACAGACCTTTACGTGATGCAAAATAGGAAAAAAAAAGTGCAAGGGTGCCACAAACACAGCCCCTTGTCCTACTTAATCTCATGTTTTCATGAAAACACTAAGACCATCAGACATAGTTTAGTAATATCATCTGGTGTTATATCAGTCAAATCAGTTCAGAGAGTTTGATATTATATTTTCAGTTGTAATGTGAACACATTTTAACATTTCGGGAGAAATAGATATGCGTGTGTACAACTTTTGAATTCACAAAAAGTTAAATTTTGCAAGTCCACATTGAAATGAAAAAAGCTGTCACTTAATGGGAAGCTGCATATACATCTTTTAAAGAAAAAGCAACAGAACCTTTCCAAAATCGCTAGAATCATTGATTGCTTCCTACAAATCCAACCCATAAAACAGCTTTAAAAGAAACATTGGTTCCAAAGCCACATCCAAAAGCCCTTTTTTTATATATATAGAAAAGAAATGTGGTATAGACCATATTTATCCACAAAGTGAACAAAGAATAATGTTACATGTTGCGATGTTTTATTTCACCAATGACCGATTACTCAAAAAAAAAAAAAAGAGATATATGTTTCGTTTGATAAAACATGAGATTTTTTATTTTTATGAAGAATAAATACTTTTTGTAGTACATAATTTATTCAACCTCGTATGTTTTAATTTTTTTAACATTGTATAGTTTATGTTATGGATCATACATTCATGTAAACATAACTTATGTACTTCAATGAATTTTATACACTCATTTAGGGTTTTTTTTAAAAGGTAGATGTTTGTTATCCGATTTTATTTCTTAATTCAAATTACATATTTGAATGGGGGGGGGGGGGGGGAGAAAAGAATACAGTACGAAAGAAAGCAAAGAAGCAAATTGCGTTGTCTCGGGTAGAAGAGGTATCTAATTGGCTAGGCAAACTTCGCCCCCGCAATCACACCAAGATTTGCAACCTCCCTTCTCGAAACTGGACCTCGCTCACCTTGGCTATATACCTTCCCCAATCTCGCATGCATCTGCGAAAATGTTCTACATGTTTTCTGAATACACTCTTACCCCATTGAAGATGGCCTCGTTTCACATCTTCCAAATCGTCCAAGCCCCGCTGGGGTAATGGATTGCGTGATTGCCATGGCCAAACTGTCATCGTCTGCTCTCTTCATTTCTTTCACGGCCGCCCACATCTCCTACACCGTTTGAAATGTAATATGGAGACCTGTTTCCCTCCCCACCATGGCCCAAAAATCTCAAGCAACTTGGCATGAGCAGAAGAGGTGTTCAATGTTCTATTGGGCCACCGAGCAAAGGACACATGCGGTTGAATCCGTTAGAGCCCAATGCGCTCTGTACCCTTCGTGATTAGGTGTTCTAAATATAGAAACCACATAAATTCCTTCTCTGTGGGCTACGGCTCCTCTCTCTGAAGCTCCTCATCATCTTCTCTGTGGGTTGCGGCTCCTCATCTGATGCTCCTCCTCATCTTCTCTATGGGCGATGGCTCCTCCTCCGAAGATCCTCATCATCTTCTCTGTGGCTCCTCCTTATCTTCTCTGCGGTTCCTCCTCTACAGCTCCTCCTCGTCTTCTCTCTGCAGCTCCTCCTCTGTAGCCAACACCATCGACTCCCTCATCTTCTCTATCACTTCTCTGCAGCTCACAGAATCTTTTGGGGCTTCTTTACTCTGTTTCAGATATTATCCGTATTCGGATGTTCGGATCGGATACAGATGCATATTTTTTAATATCCATCGGATATCAAATGCGGATACGAATATGGGCCTATCCGTTCCGTATCCGTCCGATTGATAGACTTATCTAGCGCCAAGTCCACTTTGACAAAAGGATCCGATTCATCACTATGAGGTCTAAGACCCCCAAACCGCTCTCCTTTTTAGTCTTATAAACCGTCCCCGGTCCATGTGTGGAGCTCGTTGCGTCCAATCTCCACCTTTTTAGTCATACAACCATTTAGATAAGAAGTGAAAAACTATAAATTTTATTTAACAATATATATATATATATATATATATATATATATATATATATATATATATATATATATATATATATATATATATATATATATAGAGTTACGATTACGTGCAGTGTGCGGTCGGTGCGGTGCGCGATCACGGGCCGTCGATCACGGGTCCATCGCATTGGACGGTCGGGTGCGATTCACGTCGACCGTTGGATGCGATGGACCCGCGATCGGACGGCTCACGTCGCACACCGCACCGAATTGTCGGCATATATATATATATATACGCGAGTGATAGCGTGCGGGTCGTGCGGTCGTGCGGATCCGACGTGAGTCGTCCGATCGCGGGTCGATCGCATCCAACGGTCGAGATGAATCGCCCCCGACCGTCTGATGCGATGGACCCGTGATCGACGGCCCGTGGTCGACGCCGCATGACCGCACGACCCGCACCTAATCACTCCTCTATATATATATATATATATATATATATATATATATATATATATATATACAGAAATGATTAGGTGCGGTCGTGCGGTCGCGATCGCGGGCCGTCCGATCGCGAGTCCATCGCATCCAATGGTCGACGTGATTCGCACCCGACCGTCCGATGCGATGGACCCGTGATCGCGGTCGCACCGACCACACGACCGCACCTAATCACTTCCATATATATATATATATATATATATAGTTGTGATTACGTGCGGTTTACGGTCGGTGCGGTGCGCGATCACGGGTCCATCGCATCGGACGGTCGGGTGCGATTAACGTCGACCGTTGGATGCGATGGACCCGCGATCAGACGGCCCACATCGCGCACCGCACCAACCGCAAACCGCACCTAATCGGTTCAATATATATATATATATATATATATATATATATATATATATATATATATATATATATATATATATATATATGACTGCACCAGTATTGTAATTGGACTACAACAATGTTCATTTTAAATTTATATCAATGCAGCCTTTTTTATAACACTACAAAACCTAAGTTACAAAGGACTCTGATTCATAAACACTCAATCTTCTAATAAAGAACACATTTAACGAAGCCTAACCAAACTGTCCAAACATAGAATAATCCAATGCACATCTTCTTGATTGAGGACCAAATAATAATGTCAAAAGATTCTTCTGACAATGAACATGTGTTCTTTATCCATTCAATAAAAACTCAATATCAATTGGAATTGCTAGGATAATGTTGGGACCCTTTTTCATAAACTCAAGATTTTCATAAACTCAAGATTTGCGTGTTTTAATTTTTTTTTAAAGGTCGAACGAATCATGTAATTTTTTTTAATAAAAATAAAATGGAAAAAATCCAAATAACCCTTTATAAACTGTCTGAAATCTATATAACCCCCCTGAAAACACATATATAAATCTGAATAATCATCTGAGTTAAACTTTTATTGGCATATGGGGAATATTATGTGAATATTCTGTTTGTTTAATCCTCATCGAAAACACAATATACCAAAAACTCCTACAATTTATTAAAAATAATAAAAAAAACATTTATAAATGACTATTTTGCCTCTCCGAATAGATTATAAAATTTTATCCGGATGGATAAAATCATCATTTACAGATGATTTTTTATATTTTTAATACATTATATGAGCTTTTTGGTATACTATGTTTTCAGCCAATGTTAACCAGATAAAATATTCATAAAATAATCTTAATCAGTTAATGAAAACTTAATTATGTGGGCTATTTAGACTTACATAAGTATTTTTAGAGAGTTATATGGATTTCAGGAAAATTCAAGGGATTGTATGGATTTCAGACAGTTTATGAGGATTTCATAAATTCCTCCATTTCGGTGGAAGATATTTGGGAGGCGGCTAAACACTTCATTTCGGCTTGGGGTTTTTTTTTTTCTGTATTGGTGTTGATGCTGTGAGGGTTGAGAGACACACTGGTGATCACACCTTATCATTCTTGTTTTTTGGGGGTCAACCATGAAAGGTTTGATAAATCTCTTACCAAGCTTCCATGGGTGCTCTCATCCACTTTTAGCTTTACTCTCTCTCTTTCTTTTATTATCTCTTTCTTCTCGGACTTACACTCTTTTTATCTAATACAAAGAAGTGACACTTCCACCGGTCCCATTTTCAAACAAAAAAAGGGGGTTATATGGATTTTTTTCAAATAAAAAATATATTACACTTTTAATAAATTGTATAGACACATTTAAAATATATATATATATATATATATATTCGATCTAACAAAGGTCGTGAATATCTGCGATTGATCGATGAATACCGCACGACTGTGTGTAATAACGCATTGTTGTAATTTTTTCCCATAACTTCCCGATGGATGAAATGTAGAAAGATTTTTTTTCTTATGTATAAGAGCCCTTAAGGGGGTTATAAAGTCCCTAACATAATGGGTCAAACTATCCCACCAATACAACTTAAGACTTGTGCCAACACTGCCCACAAACATACTGGGAACACAACCAAAAACTAGTCCATCAGGGTGTTTTCCACCATTTTCAGCCTATGCATTTGTCAAGGTTCGAACATGCACCTCCACATTGGATGGTGGTGTCCGTTACCAGGCTAATCAAGCCTCACGGGACCCATGTGGATGTGTTGGATCCATCAATACTTGTTAATTTTCAATAAATGATCGACGAATGTCTAAAATTATTCATGACCTTACATGTTAAATAACTCTCTCCAATTCATCATTGGAGACTACAAGCACTTTATGACTTGTGACTTTATGAGATATATAGTCACCATCGGACCTGTAGAGATATTCGTACACTCGAGTGTATCCTAATCCATGTCACAATCTTACACTAAAAAAAAAGAATCTCAATCCATCAAATAAACACAAAACTTTGCAGTTTGGTTGGCCCACAGAGAATTATAGAATAATAATAAACCTCCCTGGTTTTAAAAAGAGTCTCCCTGCCTACATAAACACAAGGTCCTTCTGATAACAACTTCTTTGGGTTCCATGTATTTTTGTTGCTGAAGCTGTTAAGGAGAGAGAGAGAGAGAGAGCAGATCCTTCACAGTTGAACCCAATATGGGAAACTGTGCATTCACAGGTTGTCCTGTGGAGGAACAAGAGGGTGATGAGAACAGAGTCTATGTTGTTGAAGGTGGGAGCTTGAGCTCACCCAATGGGACAAGGAAGGTTGCCTCTCTCTATTCTCAGAAGGGAAAGAAGGGCCTTAACCAAGACTCTGCTATACTTTGCCTTGTAAGTTTTTTTTTTTTCAATCCATGTTTGTGTGTGTTTTGGGATTCACTTCACCAAAAAAGAAAACTTTAATTCATTGATCTTATCTGTGTTTGCCTATGATTCTATTGGGCTAATCTGTGCTTCTTAAAACTTGGGTTTTTTTTAAAAATCAATTATTGAATTTATTAGTTTGCTATTCCAATTGAAGATATGGGTTTGCCTTTATTTCTGCTTTCATGATCGTCTTTGATTCTATTGGATTAATTTTATACTTATTAGACTCAGATTTTTTTATTGGTTTAAAAAAAAAAGACTTGTCTTTTCAAGTTTTGTGTTTTTCCTCTTCTATTATATTTTATTAATCATATAAGTGCA
This sequence comes from Acorus calamus, assembly GCA_030737845.1. Taxonomy (NCBI): domain Eukaryota; kingdom Viridiplantae; phylum Streptophyta; class Magnoliopsida; order Acorales; family Acoraceae; genus Acorus; species Acorus calamus. The sequence continues at coordinate 17,554,635 of CM060875.1, read as the reverse complement.
TGTAGATCAATGAATTCCCTATGAAATCAATGATATATCTCTCTTTAATTTGTTTGCAGTTACTTTTGTTGTGCTTTCTTGGTTGGCTTTGGTTCTATTAGACTAATCTTGCACTTCTTAAACTTGTGTTTTATTGCAAGTATTGCTTTTTTTTTTTTTCCTTCTATTCTGTTTGGATCACACATGCATATAAATCAAGGAACCGCCCATAAGAACCATTAATATATCTCTTTTTAATATGTTTGCAATTACAGTTACATGTTTTTTTTCCTGCATTTTGTGAGATTCAACAAGTTTTGATTGGAATACTGAATGTTTGTGGGATTTCTTTGTGATCTTTTCTTCAAGGGGTATGGAATGGAAGAAGGGGTGTTTTGTGGTGTCTTTGATGGGCATGGGAGATATGGTCACATAGTGAGCAAACTAGTGAGGGATTACTTGCCTTCATTGATAATAAGTCAGCATAGCGCGGTCACTAACAACGATTACTACAACCACGATGATGAAGATGATGATGACAACGATAGCTCAGACGATGATGATGAGAATTCGGGCTCCATTAAGAAGTTAGAAGACTGGAAGGATGCATGTGTAAATGCTTTCAAGGCCATGGACAAGGATCTTAAGAATCAAATTGACTTGGACTGCTCTTGCAGTGGGAGTACTGCAGTGACGATCATCAAACAGGTTATTTGAGTGTGTTTCATAGTTCTATATACATGTTTGGGCATTGATACACCCAGTCATTCCTGCAATCATACCAGAGTATATGATTTGTCTAATCAGAGTATGTACTCGGTTAGAAGTATATATTTGATTAGGAAAAAATACAAAAAGATATGCATTCAATTCATTTGAGTATATTCTTCATTAGACAAGTATATACCTTTCAAAATGTGTTGGGTTGCAAAAGTGACTTTAGGAATGACTGTCCATAACATTGTCCTACATGTTTTTTTTTTATTGTTTGATGAAACTGCATTGGATTTGTGAAATGTTTTCATTTTATTGATCTTGGATGAATTACAGGGGAAGGAACTGATTATTGCTAATCTGGGAGACTCAAGGGCTGTTATGGGGACTATTTCTGAGGAGGGTTACTTGAAGGCTGTTCAGCTCACAACCGATTTAAAGCCTAATCTACCTCGTAAGTTTTGTTGTCTTTGTTGTTAATGATTTCATCACAAGATTTTTTTTCAGTTGATATTGTGTTAAACCAAGTTATGATTTAAATCATACAAATTCGAGTTTTTGTGAAATATATTTAGTCTATTGTGTTAATTGTGAGAGTGGATTAATTGTTCGTAAATCGTAAGAAGTAGAAAACAGAAACATGGACCGATCACAGTAACCTCACATCGCTCAATCACTTTTTTGACAGTTTATTATTAGTGTTTTTAATTTCATTTTAAATTTTTTTTTTTTGTGAACTTTAATAACCGAGAGAGCTGGCTCCAAACTCATCATATGTTCCTTCAATTTCTAGGTTAATGTGATAAGGAGATAATAACTGTTGAAATTATTGCTTGGGTTGTATCTCCTAAGCATTGAAAGTTAGGTATAAGAATTAAAAGTTACACCTAATTTCATATAAGGATGAAGTTATTTCAAATTGTGTCTACAATATGTATTTTTTACTTAGGTGTGTGTGTCCTTTTTATTTTTATCTTTCTTCGTCAGATCTTCTCGTGAACCCAGTACCTCTAACAACCTGTTAAGAGTGTGTACAATCCTAACCATTTGAAAGGGATATTGGAATTGCAGAAGAAGCGGAGAGAATAAAGAAGAGCAATGGACGGGTATTCGCGTTGAGAGATGAGCCAAACATCCACCGGGTGTGGTTGCCCAACGAGAACTTCCCGGGGCTGGCCATGGCCCGAGCTTTTGGGGACCTCCACCTCAAGAACTACGGCGTGATCGCAGTCCCTCAGATCTCGTGTCGCAGCTTAACCTCTAGGGACCAGTTCTTGGTCCTCGCAACCGACGGAGTAAGTAACAAAGGCTCTCACAATTGTCAAACGGATTTTATTTCTTTTACAAATTCAGTTTTCAGATTATCGGTTCCAAACATGTATTTATGCTTTATAAGTCAACAAAATAACTTGAGAATAACTTTTCTAGAATCGATTTTTTAATCGAGTTAGAGCATAAGCTGATTTTGAAAATTGGTTCTAAATGGATTTTTTTTCAATGCAGGTTTGGGATGTGTTGAGCAATGAGAAGGTTGTGTCGATAGTGCACTCTGCGGAGAACGGTGAGGAGGCGGCAAAGGCGGTGGTGGAGGCAGCGGTGCGCGCGTGGAGGTGCAAGTTCCCTTCGTCGAGAGTCGACGACTGCTCCGCCGTATGTCTGTTTTTGCAGGAGAGCAAACATGGAGAACAACCTTGATGTGGTTGTTTTGTATATGTGGAGGGGAATGCTGTTAGTAACTGAAATATAATGCTTGTTTTCAGTGAAGTTTTATATACATATTCATCTTTTGGTCTCTAGGGTAAACCTTCATGAATCAGATATAAAACATACATCATTTCAGGGCTGCAACATAGTGCATAAGTATTTCACAACATCAATACAAGTATATTAAAATTAAAATTTGGATCATTTGGATATTTTTAATATCCAAAGCATTATATTAGAGATATATGATCAAATGATATATTAGAGACATAAATGTGCTTTCAGAAAAAATAAAGGTTGAAATTATAACTTCAAATGATTATTTAAATTTTAAATTTTAAATCATAGAAATGATTGAATTTTAATCCTATAAAATACAAAGATACATTGATTTTATAATATATGTATACAAAAATATTGAGGCAGATACCTTCATATTTATGTCTTAAATCATTCAGAGAAAATTTTTTATTTTCCAGATATGGATTAAAAAAGAATATATATATTTTTGAACACAAGACAATCATAAAACCAAAGAAATGTAAAAGATGAACACCAAAATTTCCTGGAATCACCTAAGTTGTCCCATCCTGGCAAGCAAAAATACTGAAACTCTCTAAACTAAAAGAAAAAAACACTGCTAGTAGAATATTCAACTAGTCGGCCTCTTCGATGATCTTTGTACCCAACCCCTTCAACCCTTCAGGCGGGACCTCCGCAACAGTGACAAGTGAGTAGAGCTCCTCCTTGGCGTCTTCCTCTTCGTTCCTCTTGCGAGCAATCTGAACACGGATCCTCCTTGGGACGCTTCGGATGCCCCTGCTCCAAATGTGCTTGTTGAGCTTCACGTCCACCCTCACGTCCTTTGTTCCCATCGCTTTCTCTGCAAACTTCCTGATTTCTTTTATAGCATTCGGGGCCTTCTTCTTGAAGGTGCTGTCAGTGACATGAACATGAATGGTGAACAATCAGGTTATATCTTGACTACTGCTTGTGCAAGTCTCCAAACTTTGATTGGTAAGGGTATATGAAATCAGAGAGCCTTCGGTGGTCCAATAAAGCTAAAAAAACGGGGAGAGCATAACTATTTTAGCTAAAAATATCCCAAGTGATGTGATACTGACGGACTATATGAAAAGAAACACAACAATCATCCTAGAAGGTGAAGTGTGAGCTTCTTGAATTTTGTCTGATAATTTAATAAATCTAGAAAATCAAATAATTTATCAGAAATTTAAAAGAAGCTCATCCACAATTCATATTCATCAGGTATAAAATAATGCTGTTCTTCGCTTCATTGGATGAGAATCACTAGCTTCCAGAAAAGAAAAAAAAAGAGGATTCTTTGTAAAATCACTGTATTGTCATCTTAATATACATTTAAAACTTCAGGTGGGTGTGGCTCAAGTTGCAAGACACGTGGCATGTGTACATGCAGCATTAAAATTAAATGCTTTATGTTGTTGCTGATAAAAGAGAAGATTCCATCCAAAAGAATTGGAATAAATAGACAAATGACTCTAATATTCAATGTGAGCCATGCGGCATATGAGAGGAAAGCCTGGAACATCTTTTCTTTATAAAAAAAAAAGGCGCTAAATTTCTAGCTTTCCGTCCACATGCAACTTGTTGGAGTATTTGGCTCACAAGTAGTGAATGCATTTTTAAAGAGAGACCATTATAATTGATAATATTTGGTCAAGCATGTTATTGAAGCTTATCTTGGGGGTTGACAACTTTCCTAGTATGGATGAGGGAAATTGGGATTGGGAATAATGGGTTTGTAACCATTTGTTGAGTTTAAGATTTTGGAACCGCTGTTTTTGTTTTCTGAGTCTTTTCTTCTTTTTTCTTCCATTCAAATTTTCTTTTAACCTTTTTGCTTTTATATCTTTTCTTAAGAAGATCCCGTCTCCGTTGTTCAAGGGATGTTCAAATTTCCAATCCTCTCTCAAAAAAAAATGACATAGATATATAACATGAAACCAAGAAGTATGCACTGGTTGGAACTGTAGACAGATCACTCTAGTATATTTCTGTTTACAAATTTATATCAAAATGGAGATCAGCCTCAACAACTGACAGTCTGACACCACATCAAAGGAAGAAAGGTAATATATATATATATATATATATATATATATAAAAAAAAAAAAAACCACATTTGTTATCCGTAACTCTATCATAATTCACTAACTGAGAGATAAAACATGCACTAACATGAATAACAGGAATTCCCAATTACGCTCTTTCGAAAGAAATGTTTTGAAAATTTTAATCATGCATCAAACCAAAGATCCTCTAGAGAAGAAAATTAACAAAGAATTTACTCCAGTGCAATAAAAGGGTTGCTTTCATAGACACAGTATCACTTTTAAAAAAAGCATAACTGCAATAACAGCACTGAAAGACCACCTACCAGCCATGAAGATGTTTGTGGAGGTTGATGGTGTATTCCCTGGTGATCACCTCCTCTTTCCTGCCCTTTCCTTTCTCAACCATGGTGTCACCACTGGGAAACAGACAGACAGGAAAATGTCAAATGAAAAGAAAACAACACAAGCAAGGCACAACAGACGCAGAGACATGAGCCACTGCGCAACACTATCAAGTGCATGCTACATGATTTTTACATTTTTAATTTCAACATTTCACAGTGCACAGAGAAACATCAATACAAAACAAATGTCCAGCACATCATATTCCCTGAACCATATAGACACATCATATTCCCTGAACCATATAGACATGTATCATCATCATGACATCATGGCTATCCCAAAATTTCATATTGGCATGGATGTGAGCACGCACATATGAATATGGACGCAAAATGTAAATGTATCTATAAATATGCATAACAAAGTGATCTTTTGAAGTAGAAGAGCTTAATGGGAGTACACCAGGACACATATTCGATTGAAATTAGAATGCTCAACAAGTCTATTATGAGAACCAAATAAAACAACTAAAGAAACATAGCTATATTTATTCAACATATCAAAAACTGAAGTACGGCTCAAAGCTTGGTTTTAATGGAAATTAGAGTACTCAACAAATGTATGATGAGATACAAATACAATACATTGTGGTAAAAGATACCACTGAGAGCTACATTTCTTCCTCCCTTATACATGAAATTCCAATCTTCTAAACATAAATCACATTTCAATGATCTCATTTGACCCATCAAAATAACACACTAATCAATCACTCTGATATTAAGCACAGATTTTAAAAAAAAGACGTGCACACACAAACACACAACTTTATATATATGACACCATGAATTATCTCATGAACCATCAATGTCAATGAAACTTTATATAACACCAGCAATGCTAATCAACAACAATATCTCAAGAACTTTGGGATTCAAGCCCTTATAAAATAATCAATCACACAAATCCAGAAAATGAAACATCAAAACCAACAATTCCAGATAGAAAACCCCAATCAAAACTCAAGATTCATCATTGACCCAATATCGATCCACATTTAAATTTCAAATTTTGGCCCCGGATTTCATCATTCCATGAAAAATTCTTCACATATTTGACGATGATGTGATCAAAAGATACCTTGGACTGGAATGCGACGAGGAGAACCAAAACCCTAACCAGGCGAAACCATAGAATTAGATTGCGCGAGCGACTTTTATATCCTCGCTTGAATGCACGAATCTATCAATGGGCCGGGTTGGGCTGGGCTCACTGGTTTCTTGGGCCTGATTTTGTGGATACGTAGTTTCTATGGGGTTGTTACACCATGTCTTTTTTACTGTTCAAAATATAGAGTTCAGATCTTCTATATGTAACAATCATAAAGAAACTCTGTGTTATCTAATAAAAATCTTCTACATTGATGTAAAAGAACCAACTCTATAACTTTTTTTAATCATTTTTTATGTTATTTAAAAAAAAAGGCATGCACATCTTCAGATCTTCAGTATGTTACAATCCGTTTTTGTAGAATTACTCTTGTCGAATTCTCGATTGCATAAATACCCTTACTGCATTCAGAAGCAGTGCATCCGTGCCCCTCCATCAGTGTCCGTCAACAACCCAACATGAACCAATGTTACATATATTAACTAGACATTTGAAGATTACTTTTTTACCCTTGATCATCTCCAACCTGACCCGAGTAACCTTTGCAACCCTAAATGAAATTTTTTTGAAACCCTAAGTCATTTGTGTTCTAAAAACCCTAATATTCCCTCCACTAGTTCATCAAATCCTAACCCTTGAAATCAAATCCTTAACTCGTTTAACCTAGCCAAAATCGTCCACAAATCAAAAGAAAAACATAACCCTGATCAGTCCATCGTCTGCAAATTGAAGAATTGATGAGGAGGAGATCGAAGACGAGTTGTGCGTTCTGTGGAAGGGGCAAATTTTGGAAAGAAAGAATAAGTAAATGAAAGGGGAAAGTTTGACCGAAACAAACATATAAAAGGGAAAGGTTTGAACGACACAAAATGAAGGAACAAAGGGAGAACACAAAGAGGAAGAGAGACGATCCCCTCTGCTATGAAAATTTGTAAAAAAGTGAAGAAAAAAACAAAATGGTTTAAAGAAGAAGAAGAAGAAGAAGAAGAGGAAGAAGTCGACCTTAAATAACGGCCCGGGGGGGTAATATTGTCATTTCGCATCACTTAACGGCGCCTGACGGATTTTTTTAACCTGGCCTCACACCCACTAACCATAGGGGCATGAATACACTGCTTCTGAATGCAGTAGGGGTATTTATGCAATCAGAAATGCAACAGAGATAATTCTACAAATCAGATTCTAACAGGTGTATATATGCAAAAAAACCATTTAAATTTCTTTTAAACATCTACGTGGCACTCATTGGGTGGACAACACATATTTTCTCTGTGATCTGAACTCCAAAATACAACCCTTTATGAATTGTTAGAAATCCAATTAATCACATGCATTTTTAGATGAAGTATACTCAACGTTTAACTTTTTTTACATTTACTTAACATATGTTAATTCAATTCGACATAGAGCGATATATACACTTTTTATCAAGGCATATTTATCATTAGATGATGTTTACTATTTAAAAAAAAATAAAAACATGTGTGGTATGCATTTTGGATTGTAAAAATGACTGAGTCTAACATTTTCCATATAGTTTTTGTTTGAAAAAATGATAGCGTGCAACCACATCTCCAGTCCACACTGTTTTTATTTTTTTAAAAAAAATTATATACTCGTCATTGAAGTAATTTATAGAAAGTGAAATATAAAATGAGATACAAAATCTATTTTTAAAAAAATATTTTTTTTAACATTCATACACTATGATAGTGCATACACTAGTCCTTTTTAAATATATATATTTTTAACTTTCATATACTATGAAGACATCCATACAGAGCCAGCCCTGGGGCAAGGCCACCAAGGCAATTGCCTAGGGCCCCTACCCAACAAGAGCCCCTAGGCCTAAGAACCATCTATTCAGTAAACTTTAATAAAATGTATGGTGTGAGATGTATTACTTTAATTAATCTATCTCAACAAACTTTTTGATATTCTCCTAAAATCTCTTTTCCCTAAATCTCTCTAATCATAATCCAATAGACATTTCAATTTTTAAAATTTAATTTTTTTTGTTTATTAAGTGCATGTGATATTGTATGATGTTTTAATTTAAATTTTTTTATAATATTGTGTATCTATTTAGTAATATTGATAATGTGCAAGATTAAAACAATATATATATATATATATATATAATGCATGGGGCTTCGCTTTAAAATTTCCTCTAGGGCCCATTCAAAAAATTCAATTCTCAGAACTGTACTATCGCAGTGTATAGGACTGCAGACAGGACAAAAAAAGGATTGAGTGCATCATTGCTCGTTTGTTCGGCCTAAGTCGTCAACATAGAACCTATAATATAGTTTTATTTATTTATTTATTTATTTATTTTCAGACATGTAGATACAAATATTTTTGAATAATTAACAGGTTTAATTTGGCCTTGTTCAATTGGCGATACATATTAGGGTTGATGATGACATTAATCTAGTTTTTTTGGATCAAAACCTTGGAATAATGTTTTGTTAGTGGAGGCAGTTAGACAATCTCATTTATAGCGGAAGATATTTTAATAGAGATACACTCAACCTCCCTTTGAAGTGTATGCTGTTATATAAAATAGTATATGTATTGATATATAATAATATATTTATCATATCATATATTATGATAAAAGCTATACACTATTATAGCACATGATATATTGCGCTATCAAAGTGTATCGGGCTGCAAATAGGGTTGCGTGTATCAACGTGGACTACAGATATTTTTTGAAAAATAAGATGGTTTTGATAATAAATTTGTTTTTTTTTTGTTTTATTAATTTCAACATTTAGAAATAGGCTTGAACAACTTTATGAGGGATCATACTGAATATCTAAGTTATATAGAAAAAAAGAAAAAAAGCTTTTCATGAATCTAATAAAAAATACTGCATGAAATTTTTTTTCCCACTAGGGTGCTCTTACACTCGATTATCTTTACAGTCCAAAATACAATCATGTATACATTTACTAAAAATAGATGCATTCAACTTAAAATGAAACGATATTCAATTTTTATCAAAATATATAACTTATTAGATGATGCTTACCATTTAAAAATAAAAATAAAACATATGTGATTTGTGTTTTGGAGTGTAAAGTCTAATAACATTTTCCTTTCAACAAGTATTGTAACTTTAAAACTCATTTTCAAACTTATTCCCAAACAGACCCATAATTTTAAGGGCAATGTTACACCCAAATCCATTTCTAGCCCCAATTCCAGCCCAATCTATCGACGCATATGCTTATTTTAACAAAGCATATGCTTCGAAAGAAATTTTTTACATTTTCTATAAATGTATCTATGCAATTCATTGGATTATATGTTTCATTTTTTTTATAAAAGCATGTATCTCATTAGATGATGTTTACTATTTTTAAAAAATTCAAAACACATATAGACTAGAATTATGGCGGCTGGATGCAACATTATCCTAATTTTAATGGATAAACATGAATGAAGTATATCTCCTCTCTCTGTTATTACAAGCTTTTGATGGTCTGATACATATACTGATCTTGCAACTACAAGTTTTATATATCTAATAATGAAACATAGTAGCAGAGGATATATATATATATATATATTGAAGCGATTAGGTGCGGCGAACGGCGGGTGCGGCCGTGACACGGGCCGTCCGATCATGGGTCCATCGCATCCGACGGTCGATGTAAATCACATCCGACCGTAGGATGCGATGGACCCGTGATCGACGGCCCGTGATTGCTGCCGCACCCGCTGTTCGCCGCATGTAATCAGCTATATATATATAGAGTCGTGATATGGTGCGGCGTGTGGTCGGGTGCGGATTCGACTTGCGTCGTCCGATCGCGGGTCCATCGCATCGAACGGTCGGGTGCGATTTACATCGATCGTCAGATGCGATGGACCCGCAATCGGACGATGCACGTCGAATCCGCACCCGACCGCACGCCGCACGCTATCACTCGATATATATATATATATATATATATATATATATATATATATATATATATATATATATATATATATATATATATATATACACGCTCGCGATTAGGTGCGGCCGCGATGTGGGTCGTCCGATCGCGGGTCTATCGCATCCAATGGTTGACGTGATTCGCACCCGCCGTTCGCCGCACCTAATCGGTCGTGCGGTCGCGATTCACGGGCCGTCGATCACGGGTCCATCGCATCGGACGGTCGGGTGCGATTCACGTCGACCGTTGGATGCGATGGACCCGCGATCGCGACCGCACGACCGCATATTATCGAATATATATATATATATATATATATATATATATATATATATATATATATATATATATATATATATATATAGGCTCGCGATTAGGTGCGGCGAACGGCAGGTGCGGCCACGACGTAGGCCGTCCGATCGCGGGTCCATCGCATCCAACGGTCGACATGAATCACATCCGACCGTCCGATGCGATGGACCCGTGATCGGTGCCGCACCCGCCGTTCGCCGCACCTAATCGGCTCCCTATATATATATATATATATATATATATATATATATATATATATATATATATATATATATATATATATATATATATATATATATATATATATACGCGAGCGATTCAGTGCGGGAATGCGGGAATGCGGGAAACGACGTCGATCGTTCGATCGCGGGTCTATCGCATCCAACGGTCGAGATGAATCGCACCCGACCGTCCGATGCGATGGACCCGTGATCGACGGCCCGTGATCGCTTCCCGCACGACCGCATTCCTGCACTGAATCGGCTCCCTATATATATATATATATATATATATATATATATATATATATATATATATATATATATATATATATATATATATATATAGTCGTGATATTATACGGTCGTGCGGTCGCGATTCACGGGCCGTCGATCACGGGTCCATCGCATCGGACGGTCGGGTGCGATTCACGTCGACCGTTGGATGCGATGGACCCATGATCGGACGGCCCGCGACCGCACGACCTCATATTATCAAATATATATATATATATATATAGGGGGCGATTACGTGCGGCGCGCGGCGGGTGCGGCGGCGACGTGGGCCGTTCGATCGCGGGTCCATCGCATCCAACGGTCGACGTGAATCGCACCCGACCGTCCGATGTGAATGGACCCGTGATCGACGGCCCACGATCGACGTCGCATCTGCCGTTCGCCGCAGGTAATCGGCCCTCTATATATATATATATATATATATATATATATATATATATAGGGATGATTAGGTGCGGCGAACGGCGGGTGCGACAGCGATCACAGGTCCATCGCATCGGACGATCAGATGCGATTCACATCGATCGTTGGATGCGATGGATCAGAGATCAGACGCCTCATGTCGCGGCCACATCTGCCGTTCGCCGCACCTAATCGCTGTCGGTATGTAAAAACTGGGGGTTTCTGCGAACTTGGTCCTGGTCCGTCTCGCGACTGATCAGGTCACCGCCCGGAGAGTCGTTCCTGAGCCGCCCGACTGCTTCTCAGAAAAGACGGGGTTTGTGTGATCGCCACCTGCTTTCTCAAAAAGCAAGAAAAGTTGGTGTTGGATTTGATCGCCTCGCGGGTGGGAGTTTGTGGGGTCTCCGCTCTGAGACACGGATATACCGTACACAGAGATGAAAAACAGGTAATCCTATTCTGCTTCCGGGCTTGACTAAAGGAGTCTTGGGACAAAGGGGTGTGGATATGGGGCGGCTAATGGGTTTCAGCTGTCAGGAATGGGGCGGCTAGATAGGGTTAGCCGTCCAGGGTCTGGTGGGAATTGGGCAGAACTTTGGTAGGAAATGGGTGGGGTTCTGGACAGAGGTTAAGCTAGGTTTAGCCCGGGTTTGTGGAGAGTGGGATGAGAGGGTTTTTTTTGTTGTGGGGAATGGATATTTCTCTCACAAAAGGGGCTCTCTCTCTCTCTCTCTTGGGATTTCTAGTGGGAAGGGGGATTGGATGATTCTTGTTGTGTATGAATTGGGGATGGATTGATGGATGTTGGGATTGTTGTAATTGGGGATGGGACCCCCTCTATTTATAGTAAAAGAGAGGCAGGGGAATGTCCAGGGGGTAATGGAGTGGGTTGTCCTTGATTAGACCCCTCATTAATTCTCTGGTTCTTCTGTCAGGACCAGGTGAAGGGCGGCTAGTTCTATCTAGCCGCCCAGGATGGGGCGGCTACTTTCTGGTAGCCGCTCCTATCCTGACCTACCAAACGTCCCATCTTTGACAAGCGGTGGCTTGGGTCGGTCACTTGGATTGATCCGGCCAAGAGGGGGCGGCTACAGGTCACAACCCACCGCAATGATCAGCATTTAATGCTGCTTTATGTCCCATCCAGGGAACTGGTCCAAAGTCGGCCAGGGGGCGGTTAGGGGGGCGGCTAGTTGAAACTAGCCGCCTGGTATGGGGCGGCTAGTTATGTCTAGCCGCCCATTTTCCAGGGACTTGGTTTTTTTGGGTTTTTTAGGGTTTCTCTAGGTGGGGTTCTGGTTTGGGTGGGGTTTAGGGTTTCTGGCTATGTTTAGTTTAGGGCTAGGGTTAGGGTTTCTGGTTAGGTTTAGTTTAGGGCTAGGGTTAGGGTTTCTGGCTAGGTTTAGTTTAAGGCTAGGGTTAGGGTTTCTGGCTAGGTTTAGTTTAGGGCTAGGGTTAGGGTTTCCGGTTTCCTGAATTTTGGTTCTATACTGGATGTCCAAAAGTGGGATATTTCGGGTGTTACTTGAAGTATTTCTATCTTTCTGGACGGTCAAAATTGGGGTATCTACAATTGTCCCTCATCGGACGGAGTCTTTGTGCGTAGCATGAAAAGACTTCGACCGATGATAAGGAAAGAGACCCCTATTTTGGCCGGCCCGACCTTCAAGAAGTTATGCCAACACGAACAACATTATTCGGAGAGTCGATTTAGACCGTCTGAGGCTAGGTCTTGACTCAGAATTTTTAACCGAGGGGATGATCCAGGTGGAAGGTGGAAAAAGTAAATGGTGAGTGATCCAACCCGCGGCCGGGGTTCTTAGCTATCGTGCGCGGAGCAGCCCAGCGTCAGTTTCCTCGTGCCTACCGTTCCCGTGCTTGGGAAAACTCAGCAAGGAGGGGATATCACCGACAGAAAGCAGGTAAAAGTTGATTTGGTGAATTGGATCATCCGAAGGATAAGAACTCTGGAAAAACTAGAACTGGAGAAATTCGATTTTGAACGGTACTGAAAGTGTGGCAAAACTTCGAGCAAGTCGTGTTTGGTCAAGTAATGTCTGGAAATAGGCCAATACATGGCTGTTTGGTGTGGAGAATCTTGGACTTTAGGGCTGAAAAGAGATTGGAAAGGGGTTTCGAATGAAAACAGAGAAACTGGGAGGGGCGGCTAGTGGTAACTAGCCGCCCGAGAGGGGGCGGCTACTCGCGGGTAGCCGCCCCATGACTAGGTCCCTTATAACCGAAAAGACCCTCTCTCTCTCTCCATACGTTTTAAAATGGTTCCTCTTCCCTCCTTTCTTCTTCTTCTTCATTCCAAACCGGAAAAAACTTGCCTTGAGTCCTTTGTTTTCGTCCTTCATTATCCCTTTCTTCTTGATTTCGAAGCCCTAGGTTTTCTTTAGGTTTTTTCTTTGTGCGAAATCGGAGGAGATGACGAAGGAGAAGAAGACAACTTTGATGATGAAGCGCCTCAGGTCTTCCCGAGAGCAGAGAGGGGCTGTCTCGGGGTCTAGTTGATCGGAGAGTGATCGGGTGGAGGAGGAGGTGGTGGGTGCGACGGAGGTGCCGTTAGTGGATACCGGTGCGGCTAGGGTCACGGGTATGTCTTCGGGGGCTGTCCCGGAGGTTGGGGGTGTTATGATAGGCTACTCACGTAAGAGGAGGCGTGGGGACCGACCGGCAGTGGTCGAGGAGGCGGCTTCAGGGGTCGGGGGATTGGTTGAGGGTGCAACGGAGGGAAGGGCCGAGGCCGAGGGGGTAAGTGAGAGTGAGAGGGCATCATTGGACGCCATTATTGGGATGTTGGATAGGGAGGCCATAGAGGCCAGGGCAGCAGAGGAGGAGAGGAGGGCTATGGGTGTTCTTGAGGGTTTAGCCTCCGGTGCGGCGGGCACGGAGGAGGTCGGAGGGGCTGATGTTGGGGAGGAGGCCGGGGAGGCCGAGGGTATGGACATGGGGGCCGCGGAGGCCGGTGTTGGCGCTGAGGCCGAGGAGGCCGTGTTTGAGGAGGATGAGGAGGGGGATGACGATGGGATGGACGATCCCGACGAGGCCGAGGTGGACGCTTCTGGGTCCACACGGGCCGTGGTATGTTCCTAACTTTAGTCTTAGCCTTTTATTTGTATGTGTATGTCTTTTGTGGTATGAATAGGTAATAGTGGGTGATATGTGTATCTAACATGCATGAGTAGATAATAGTGGGTGATATGTTTGTCTGATATGCATGCTTGTATGTATAGTTTTGATCATGGTGGGATAATAAGCATGTGAATATGGGTCTGTGTTGGAAAAGAAGGGGGCAATTTTCATATGTACATCCATGCTTGTTGTATATAAAAGAGAGAGAAGTGGTACGGCTTAGTATGCTTGCATGCGATACTTTTCTACGTGTATGTGACTTCGTACGTGTTTGATCGTGGTAGAGCATGAGGGAGTGTATGCATGCATTTCATGGGTCCAAGTTCTATATTGCTTAGGTGCGTTTAGGGAAGGTATAAGCATGATAGGGCGTGATGTAAGAAAGCATGTGAGTGGTGACCACGGTGGGATGTGCTGATGTTTGTCTAGCATGCGTGATCATATGGGGAGTGTAGCTTCTTACTTTCATGCTTTTGTTTCTGTATTTAGCATATGGAAGTGTCATTTTGCTAAGCATGGTTTTAAAATAATTTCGTAGAGTTGAACCCTTACCTCTCGATTGCTTTTTAAACTAACCCATGTTCCCTTCGTTCGTCTTGTAGAGACCGAACCGCATTCGGGCTCTGTGGCATGGGACGAAGAGGTGGTACGATGCCTTGGGGCAGGAGGAGAGGAGTTTGGTGGATGGAGCGGGCTTCCGTTCCTTCTTCTTGATCGAGCCGTTCCACGTCCACCGTCCTTACGTGGAGGCTTTGGCGGAGAGGTGGGATCCGGAGAGTTGCGCTTTCATTCTCCCCACCGGTGCTGTCATGCCGACCCTCGAGGATGTTTATCGGATTACCGGTCTTCCGGTGTCAGGGGAGGCAGTGATCGCGGCCACCCTCGCCGACTATAAGGCACTCTTCCTAGAGTTGATTGGAGAATGGGACTACGTGGAGCGCGTGAGGACGCTGAACCGGATCCCCCTTGGGCAGTTGTCGAGGCAATACGGCCTCGGCTCCTTTACAGAGCGTCAGAAGTGTAGATACCCCAATTTTGACCGTCCAGAGAGACAGAAATACTTCAAGTAACACACGAAAATATCCCACAAGTGGACACCAATAGAGAACCAAATGTTCGGTAAACCAGAAACCCTAACCCTAGCCTTGACCTAAACCTAAACCGAAAACCCTAAACCTTGACCTAGCCCTAAAACCCTAACCCTAGCCTTGACCCTAAACCATAAACCTAAACCAAAACCTAAACCCTAATCCTAAGCCGAAACCCCAAACCCTAGCCCAAACCCTAACCCTAAACCAAACCCTAGCCTTGACCTAAACCTACCCTAAAAACCAAAACCCTAAAAACCTAAAGTCCCTGGAAAGGGGCGGCTAGTGTAAACTAGCCGCCCCCCCCCCCCAACCGCCCTCTGGCCGACTTTGGACCAGTCCCCTGGATGGGACATAAAGCAATATTAAATACTGATCATTGCGGCGGGTCATGACCTTTAGTCGCCCTCTCTTGGCCGGATTAAACCAAGTAGCCGACCCAAGCCACCGCTTGTCAGAGATGGGACGTTTGGGAGGTCATGATAATGGCGGCTACCAGGAAGTAGCCGCCCCATCCCGGGCGGCTAGTTAGCACTAGCCGCCCTTCACCTGGTCTCTGACAGAAGAACCAGAGCATTAATGAGAGGTCCAATCGAAGCCACCCACTCCATTATCCTCTGGATCTTCCCCTGCCTCTCTTTTACTATAAATAGAGGAGGTCCCAAGCCTTACAACAACATCCACAAACACCAATTCATCTTCATCACCAACCCACCATCCCCACTTGTTCAAACCCTTCCACCACTAGAAATCCCAAGAGAGAGAGAGAGAGAGCCCCTTTTGTGAGAGAAACACCATTCCCTACATAAAATACCCTCGCATCCCACCCTCCATAAACCCAGGCTAAACCTAGCTTAGCCTCTGCCCAAGACCCCACCCTTTTCCTACCAAAGCCCTGCCCAAATTCCCCCAGACCCTGGACGGCTAACCCTAGATAGCCGCCCCCTGGCCGATGGCTAAACACAACTAGCCGCCCCCCTATCCACACCCCATATCAACATCCCTTTGACCCATAACTCATTTAGTCAAGCCCAAAAGCAGAATATGATTACTTGTTTTTCACCTCTGTGTACGGTATATCCGTGTCTCAGAGCGGAGACCCCACAAACTCCCCACGTAGGCGATCAAATCCGACCCAAACCATTTCCTGTTTTTAGAAAAAGCAGGTGGCGATCACAAAACCCTTTGAATCCTCTTGAGCCGCTGTCGGGCGCCTCAACCAGGAACGACACCCTCACCCCTTCCGAGAAGACGATCCGACCGAGCCCGCCAGGGCACGCATCCGATCCGGATCCCCGAAGAACCCCCACACACGCGGATTTTTCGACACCGACAAGAAGGGCGAAGCTGCAACTAGCTTCGAGAGGCGGTGGGCGATGATCGAGGCGAGAGAGGCGGCCGCGTGCCTACAGAGGGCACGGAGGGAGTTGAGGGCGTTCTTTTTATACTTCTTCGGCCGGGTCCTCTTCTCGACAGTCTCCGACAAGGTTTCCTCACATTCTCTTCTGTTGATGAGGGACCTAGAGGGCATGGGGCGATACGCTTGGGGAGCGGCGATGCTGGCCCATCTATTTGCGGAGCTCTCGAAGAAGGTCAAGAGGGCTGGGGGAAAGAACCTTGGTGGTTTTGCGCCCTTTCTCCAGGTATGTGTGAGTAGAGGGTGCTTTCTTTTGGGTTTAGCTCACTTTGATCATGACAATTTTCCTCTCGCTTTGCCAGATTTTCGGGTACGAGCACTTCGCCATCGATCGCCCGACCCTGGTGCCTTTTAATCATGTCCTCCCCTGGGCCATGAGATGGGCGCCCCGGGGATCCTCGCGCTTGCATCGCCTTGCTCAGTTCCGGGAGGCCTTCCGTGTCTTGACGGAGGAAGAGGTATAAATTTTTCTTCGAGTTTTCTTTGGCTTGTATTTGGTTTTCTTTGACTAAGCTCTCTTCCTATCTTTTGATACTTCACAGATGACGTGGAGGCCCTACACGGAGGAGGAGGTCCCTGCGGAGTTGTCGCGGGATGTCTGGCTGATCTATTTTAATGAGGTCGTGTTCCATGTGATCAGCCGGGTTGTCCGCCAGCTTGGGTACCATCAGTGGGTGCCCGATCCCCTGCCGAAGCGCCCCTCGATCCCGATGGCTGGGATTCCTCGGGACACGAATCTCCCGAGGAACTATGCGACGTACGTGGCGGGATGGATGAGCCGAGGCGCCTTGGTGGAGCGCCGTCCCGAGGTGGCTAGCAGTGAGGAGTATATGGCTTGGTACCGCCAGGAATATGCCAGCATCCTTGCGATTATGGAGGAGGAGGTCCCGGACGCCTATGTAAGTCTTTCTCCTCTTCTTTTCTTTTCTCTTCTTCTCTTCTCCTCGAGTATTTTGCTGACTGATGTTGTTTTTTTTTTGTAGGTCGAGTTAAATGACATGGAGAAGAGGCTCAAGACTGCTAGTGAGCACCTCCAAATGCAGGTCCGGCAGATAGAGGCCTTGCGGGCACAGAGAGGGCGCTTGCAGGACCAGGTCCGGGTCCTCAAGGCTCAGGTGGATGCTCTGTCGAGAGCGAGGGCCGACGGCGCTTCTTCTTCTTCCGCTCATCCTCCTTCCATGGTGTCCGAGCGAGAGCTTGAATTGACGAGGGAGTTGGATGTGGCCCGGAATGAGTTGACGGCCACAAGGATGGAGTTGGGCCAGGTGAGGGGCAGGGCTTCTCGGGCTGAGGAGGAGGTGGACCGGCTGAGGTCCATGGTAGCCTTGAGAGAGGAGGGGTTCATCACCCTAGGCCGCGAGAGGGACTCCCTCCAGGCGAGGGTGTCAGAGTTGGAGGCCTCGGTGGGAGTTCCCGGGGGTTTGATGGGGGATTTGCTTCGTTCTTTCCAGGCGGCCGGGGATAAAGATCGGGAGGCACTTCGATTGAGCGAGGACAGGCTCTGGGCTGTTGAGGCGAGATCACAGGAGCTCGAGGAGAGGTTGAGAGCAGTGGAGACGCGTCTTCGAGGGAGGTTGGAACGTAGAGATAGAGATATTCAGCAGGTCCTCCTCTGGGAGGCGACTATGAGGGGGAAATTGGTTGGCGGGGGCTCGATGACCGAGGCGGACCTCGACCTTCTTCCACTTTAGCCTGACCATTCTCTCTCGGCTTCCTTGGCCACCGGGGCTACCTTCAGCAGTGCTTCTCGTCCTTCGGCGTCTCGGAGTCGTGGGATATACACATGGGCTGCGTCTTCGATTCAAGAGACTCCCGCCGCTCCCGATGCTCCAGAGGTTCAGTCTTCCCCTCAGCCTCCACTTCCTTCAGGCCAGGACGCTCCTCCTTCGATTCGGCCTCCCGGGGATGATGATACGCCGATGTAAAGGTCCTTTGTGTCTTGGTTTTAGGCAGAAGAATAGTATATATGCGATGAATTCATGCTTTTCTTCTTTTTTTGTTTTTGTTTTAGGTGATATTTCGATGATGCACGACTCAAGGCTTTGGATTTGAAGTATTTGGTGGACCTACCACTTCCTTACCTTCCATATTTTAAATGTTTAGCAGACAATTTACGCTTATGGTTTTGGTGGGACAATTTAATTTCTGGTTTTGTATGCATGGTTTAGAGTAGCCTTAACATGGATGTTTAGTGTCTTAGAAAGCCTTTTTAGTCTATAGGGATGTGTATGCGTGTGTAAATGAATGAACTTGGTGCTTATAAGTTTTGATTTTATGGATGGATGCAGAGTTCTAACACATAATCATTATAGCATGGTATTGATACAGGTTTTGTGTATAAATATGTCTAAAATGTGTGTGCATGTTTGGGAAAAAAATGCTTCGACAGGTATTCAAAGGAGTTGAAGAGTTGATTGAGACTGGGACTGACAGGGCAGATGGGGTAGCAGGTGAGGGGCGGCTACTCGCGTTTAACCGCCCAGTGAGGGACGGCTACTTGTATTTAGCCGCCCCTTGCTTGGGTTTTTTACCTGGACAAGAAGGGCAGGGAGCAGGGGCGGCTAGTATAAACTAGCCGTCTCCAGGGGGCGGCTAGTCGGGTTTAGCCGCCCCCTGCCTGGGACAATTTTCTGGTTTTGCTTCTTGTCTGCTGCTGCTGAAAGTCCTCCTGAGTGCTTTAACCTTCGAGACCTATAAACCATGGACCAAGTGTTAAATCTGTCCAGATTGCGCCCCTGCACTGACTTTCGAGCCCTTCTTGCTTGAATCGTCAAGGGCTACAATCCATCTTAAGGTGGAATGGAAATATAATGCGAGAAAATAACGTGCGGGAGACCATGCCTTAGTGTGCAAGGAAGGGATTCCAAGTGCGTGAGCGAAGAAAAACTTTTAGGTATGTAAAAGGTGGGACAATTTCTTCTAACGTATGTGCGGAAGGGCATGAAGTGAGTGGGGACAATTCTCATATGAGTGGGGACGATTCTAAATTTTGTGGGGACAATTCTCATATGAGTGGGGACAATTTTAATATTCGGGGGGGGGGGGGGTTAACTTTAATATTTCAAGAAAATCGGATGCCAAAGTGTTTTGGAAAAGGAAAATGCAAGCTTATGCGTAAGTATAAGTGGCATAAAGGGGCATTTTAGTTCTTCAATGACTTTTTATGTGAGAGGGCAATGTTCTTGATTTTCATAAGTAAAAGACACCATCAAGTCCCCGTGGAGGAGCCCTTGCGGTCACTCATGTCCTAACCAGGATTGTATTTGAGAGGTATAAGCCTTAGGTGTCGATTTTCTAGGTTCATGGTTTTCAAATGCTTAATCGTATTATTCTAAACATGCTGAAAAATCCATGAATGTACCAAGAGTCAAGTCAAATAAGCTTCCTTTGGATAGGCAAGTTTCTAAGTGAACTCATGTGAGTGTGTGTGTAGGTGTAAACCTGGACGTGATCTACCCTTGGTCAAAATTTCGCTTTTCCCGGTGGACATAGCTCAATTTTGAACCCCCATTGCGAAAAATAAAAGGGGAGGGGTGAATGAGGTAAGAGTAATATCTTCCTTTCGGGCAATATTTTAGAATTGTCCCAGTCTAGCACATGTCTTACTTCCTAGGTCCCTCTGGCTTTCTTCTTTTTACCACTTCTTTATTTTTGGGTGGAAAGTACAATCCGTTGTTTGGATCTGTACTGGTACAGCCGTTGTCTAGCGTATACCGTGCGTAAAGGCGTGAAAGCCTGCTAAATAGAGAGTTTAACCCGTTCACTTGGGTGTTTGGCCTCTCCTTGCCTGATTTTCTCTTTTTTTTTTTTTTTGTTTGTTTTGATTTGAGGGGGGGCTCTTCTGTTTTTCACCCCGATTCTTTTCATGCTTCCCCTCTAGAAGTGTTTATATAGTGCCAGAGCCAGTTTTTGGGACATATGCTAGGTCCGGGTAACTCCTCATTTTGACCTAGGGTTAATACGAGCGGGGCGGAAATAAGGGATGTTTTGCTTTGGGGAGTTTTAAATTGTCCCAGTCCACGGGGTAGGCAATTTTTCTTCTATCAGGCAAATCTAGTCCAGTTATACGTGTGTGAAGGGAATGACATGATTTGGCGGAAATGTGTTCAAATAGATACGAGTTTATCTTTGAGAGTCTTATAATTCTATCATCAAGTACTAAACGCTGGAAATTGCAGGAAGGAAGAATAATAGTTCTTAAATATTGAAAGCTTTTCATGCATGGAATTTCTTTAGATAAAGTGCATTCCACGAACCTGGAACCTCGACTCCTTCGGCATCTACCAGGCGGTAGGCATTCCCGGAATAGGCATGGGTGATCACATAGGGTCCCTCCTATGTGGGTTGCAGCTTTCCTCTCGGGTGAGGCTGTCATGATGGCATGATTTGCTTAAGTACTAATTCCCCGATTTCAAATTTTCTTTTTATCACCTTCTTTTCAAATGCCCTTGCCACCCTTCTTTGGTAGGCCTGGGCATGGTCTGCCGCTCTTAATCTCTTCTCGTCTTTTTTTTTTGGGTTTTGAAGGAAAACATGAGAAAACATTTTGAAAAACATTTTTTTTTGGTTTTGGAGGAAGTATGAAAACTTTGGAAAACATTTTTTTTTGAAGGAAAGCATGGAAAGATCTTTGGAGAATATATTTCTGTTTTGAAGGAAAGCATGGAAAGAACTTTGGAAAATATATTTTTGTTTTGAAGGAAAGCATGGAAAGAACTTTGAAAGATATATTTTTAGTTTTTGAATAACATGGAAGTAAAGTTGCATAGGATGCCAAAACTGATGGATAAATATTTCGGAAAGCTTAACACAGATATGTATAGAACGATGAAAGCGAAAGCTGGTAAACAAATATTTGATTTTTCGTTTGTTGTGATAAAAGCAGGAAACAAATATGTACAGGGTTTGAGTTGGAAGTGAAAGCTGATAAACAAATATTTTAAGTTTTTTTTGGTTTTTAGGAAAGCTGTAAACTATGTACAGGATTTGAAAACTTACCCGGGAGGATCGGTACCTGGTTCATGAATCTGTATTGCCTCCTCGGGTCGGCTTCTTTTTGATGACCGGCTGATGTCTGGTGGGGGTCCCCTGTTCCCAAATTCTCCCTCCCTGAGTCTCTTCAGGGGCCTCCCTTGATGGAGCAGTTCTTCGTCTGTGGCACCTGGTTGCCAACATGCGAGCACCTCTAGCCGGATGCGCATGGCACAGACGCTCCAATTCCGGGCCTGAGTATTATTAGAGCGCGCCTCTCCCCATATGGATATCACCTCCCCGCGGTATGGGAAGCGAAGACACTGGTGTCGGGTGGATGAGACGGCTTCGATGCTGTTGAGCCACGTCCTCCCAATGATCAGAGGGTGGGGTGATCGGATGTTCATCACCATGCAGTTGACAATGGTGGAGACCGGGCCGACTTTTAGCGAGAGCGTGATTAGTCTGCAGGCGTTCTTGCGCGTGTTGTCGAAGGCGTAAATGTATTCGTCCGAGGGCTCCAATCTGGGAACCCTGCCTTCTAACTTTTGGTAGGCGGAATACGTAAGGACGTTGGTTTCTGCTCCCGTGTCAACGAGGATATGTTGGAATTCCCTCCCTCCAAGTATGGCAGTGATTGCGAGGGGTGCGGAGTGTGCTCCGGCTTTTGCGACTTCGTGGGGGAGGAAGGTGATCGAGTGAGGCTCCGAAAAATTGCTCGGTGGATGCGGGGCCCTAGCTGCTTCCTCCGAGGGATAGCTGTCGTTAGGAGGGGACCCAGGTGGGCTACCACCTCTATCCTCATTCCCCGGTCATAAGGCCAGTGTGAACATGTTGTGTATCGCCCAGTTGTTCTCGTTCTCGTACTGGAGTCGTGCTTCTCCCCAGATCGTCAGTACATGACTTAAGAAGGGCAACCGGAGGCATTGGTGCCGGGGGGAACAGATAGCCTGGATGCTGTCTAACCATGGCCGCCCCAGCATCAATGGGTACCTCGTGTTGATGTCGGCTACGAAGCAGGCTACTTCGCAGTGGAGGGGGCCAACAGATAGCTCGAATGTCCCGGGGCCGCGAAGGGTCTTCCCGGTATGATTGAAAGCCTGGATAGTATGGTGGGCCGGTTGGACGGGAGGACGGCCTAGCCCGGGTATCCTCTGATAAATGGCGCACGTCATTATGTTAATGCCCGACCCTGGGTCTACAAAGATGTTGTTCAGCCACAACATCTGAAGTCGTCCGTGGATATGTAGGGGGTAGACCCGTAGCCTGGGATCTGGGAGGTCCTGGTCGGTAAATGATATGGTCATTGGTCAGCGGGGGCCATCGACAGTGTCGGTACTCTTGGAGGACCCGTTGTCGTTCGGATGCAAATCATCCGACGTACATTCCCCTCCTTCGGGTCCTTCGCTGGCTCCTTCGGGGATCTCCTCAAACGGCTCTTCTTCTTCTTCTCCCGGGTTCTCTAGTTCGCTTTCGTCGGACTCGATGTCGATGACCGCGGGCAGGGCGAGAACTGCGTCATCTTCTTCGCCATAGAGTATGGCGAGGTCATGGTCGTCGAGGTTCAGCTGGAAGGGCTCGTTCTGCTCTTCCTCCTCGGACTCTTCGGATAGGCTGCCATCAGTAGCATCTTCCGAGCTGCTTGGTTCTGGCGATGGTTGTCTCCCTCTCCTGATCATGTTGACCGCGTGGGCTCTAGATGTGGAGGCTTGGGTGTGACCTGGCAAGGGGTCAGTTAATATGCCAAGTGGCTTGGGTGCTTGGGGATTTCCCTGGCTCAGATGGCCTTTGATCATGGCCCAGTCAAGGCGCCTGTCATCATTAAGATCATAAACGAAGTCCCAAAAAATAATGCATTGTTCTACGGTATGGCCATATTGTTGATGATATTGACAGTAACGCGCCGTGCTGGCCCTGGATAGTGAAGGCCTGGCGTTTGGGAGGGAGATACTATTTGTGTCCAACATCACCCTAAAGATCCTAGTTAAAGTTTCTGGGAGGGGAGGGTAAGAGTCCTTCCCCATTCGTCTTTGGTCGTAGGATGCGGGAGGTCTAACCTCGTTATAAGAGCTTCGTATGGGCTGCCTAGGGGTTGGATTTTGTGCTCTTGGGGAGCAGAGTAAAAGGGAGCCCGAGTTTGAATTTGGCTCTGGATTATAGGGCTCTGGAGTGGGAAATTTTGGACTGTGGGGTTCTGTCGTGTCGGCACGGGGACGGGTACTGATCGAGGGGTAAAATTTTGATTCGCTTGCCGAGGCGGCGCATATCCGGATGAACCGGGCGTGTACTGTCTCGGAGCTGTTCCTCGGTCAGGAACTCGCGCTCCGTTCGGGTAGAGTGCCGATACTTGGCTAATGATCCCCTCTACCGTGGGGGTTTGCGCCTTACGAGGCGGTTGTCCAACCCTATGGCTGATAGGTGGGGACTGGGTTTGGACTACTGGGGCTGCACAACGGGAAATCCTGTTGTGGCGGTCAATCAGAAGCTGATACGTAGTGCAGTCTCCGTACGAAAGGCTCGTACGGAGCTCTGGACTCAGGCTCAGCAACATCATATCAATTGCTTGATATTCTGTGAGTTGCAGGCCGGTTCGGTGGACAAGGGTGCGCCACCGAGACACGTATTGTTCGAATTCCTCCGTAGGCCTCATTTTCTCTACGGTTAGGTCGGAAATAGAGGGGGTTCTGATCCTCTGGTAACCGTAGCGGCCCAAGAACTTCTCGCTTACAGCCGAGAAGTTTGATAAGTGATCTACAGGGAGGGTGGAGAATCATTGTAGTGCATCTCCTTCCAATGATTTCTGGAAGAGGAAGACTAGCAGGGGTTGATTATCTAGAAAGGGGCGAGCATCTAGATAAAATGTAGTTAAATGGACATCTGGGTCTCCACGACCGTTGTACCGGCGGAATTTGGGGACTTTGAATCCCTCCGGTAGGTGGACTGACGGGATTTGTCTCAGGTTATGTAGAGACATGTGCTTGGGGGCGGAAGGACCAGTCTCGGAGAGGATTCTCCGGATGGTTTCATCCAGCGTTTCTCCCCTGGGAGGGCTGTTTGCCAGTCCCGGGTTGGAGGTGGCCTGGTAAGGGCCTGGGGTGGAAACAACTGGGAATTTTGGATTTGCGGGGGAAAGGGGGGCGAATGAAAAAATGCTCGGATTGACCGAGCAGCTGGGTGTGGATGGGGATTTGGGAGTGGATTTGGGGGTTTCGACAGGGGTTTCCTGTCTCAAGGTCTTGGCATGACGGTAGTCAGCGAGGTCATGAAACATGTCCTCTACCGTTTGATACCCTAGACTAGCCATCCTTTCCTCTAGATGGGTCAGGAACTGTGTGGCCTGACCCTCTTGGTGATTCCTTTCCTCTAATATCTCCTCTTCTATGTGGGATTCCATGACGTGTAGTGGGGATGAATGCAGATTGAAAGCAGTAAATAAAGCAGTAAAGGATTGCGCAGCTGTGTGCGACTTACAAAAGCAGTAAAGGATTGCGCAGCTGTGTGCGACTTACGAAAGCAGTAAAGGATTGCGCAGCTGTGTGCGGCTTACAAAGCAATAAAGGATGTTATAATGCACAGTAGAAGAGGATTTAATTCAAGGAGTGAGAAACTCTAACCTTCTTAGAGGGTTGATAGCATTCTAGTCAAGCTTATAAAAGGGGGCAGAAGAGGATTACCTTTTGTTGTTTTTCACGAGGGAGGTCCCACCGTGATCGCCAGATTTTGTCGGTATGTAAAAACTGGGGGTTTCTGCGAACTTGGTCCTGGTCCGTCTCGCGACTGATCAGGTCACCGCCAGGAGAGTCGTTCCTGAGCCGCCCGACTGCTTCTCAGAAAAGACGGGGTTTGTGTGATCGCCACCTGCTTTCTCAAAAAGCAGGAAAAGTTGGTGTTGGATTTGATCGCCTCGCGGGTGGGAGTTTGTGGGGTCTCCGCTCTGAGACACGGATATACCGTACACAGAGGTGAAAAACAGGTAATCCTATTCTGCTTCCGGGCTTGACTAAAGGAGTCTTGGGACAAAGGGGTGTGGATATGGGGTGTGGATATGGGGCGGCTAATGGGTTTCAGCCGTCAGGAATGGGGCGGCTAGATAGGGTTAGCCGTCCAGGGTCTGGTGGGAATTGGGCAGAACTTTGGTAGGAAATGGGTGGGATTCTGGACAGAGGCTAAGCTAGGTTTAGCCCGGGTTTGTGGAGAGTGGGATGAGAGGTTTTTTTTTGTGGGGAATGGATATTTCTCTCACAAAAGGGGCTCTCTCTCTCTCTCTTGGGATTTCTAGTGGGAAGGGGGATTGGATGATTCTTGTTGTGTATGAATTGGGGATGGATTGATGGATGTTGGGATTGTTGTATTTGGGCTTGGGACCCCCTCTATTTATAGTAAAAGAGAGGCAGGGGAATGTCCAGGGGGTAATGGAGTGGGTTGTCCTTGATTAGACCCCTCATTAATTCTCTGGTTCTTCTGTCAGGACCAGGTGAAGGGCGGCTAGTTCTATCTAGCCGCCCAGGATGGGGCGGCTACTTTCTGGTAGCCGCCCCTATCATGACCTGCCAAACGTCCCATCTCTGACAAGCGGTGGCTTGGGTCGGTCACTTGGATTGATCCGGTCAAGAGGGGGCGGCTACAGGTCACAACCCGCCGCAATGATCAGCATTTAATGCTGCTTTATGTCCCATCCAGGGAACTGGTCCAAATTCGGCCAGGGGGCGGTTAGGGGGCGGCTAGTTGAAACTTACCGCCTGGTATGGGGCGGCTAGTTATGTCTAGCCGCCTATTTTCCAGGGACTTGGTTTTTTAGGGTTTTTTAGGGTTTCTCTAGGTGGGGTTCTGGTTTGGGTGGGGTTTAGGGTTTCTGGCTAGGTATAGTTTAGGGCTAGGGTTAGGGTCTCTGGCTAGGGTTAGGGTTTTCGGTTTCCTGAATTTTGGTTCTCTACTGGATGTCCAAAAGTGGGATATTTCCGGGTGTTACTTGAAGTATTTCTGTCTTTCTGGACGGTCAAAATTGGGGTATCTACAATCGCGAGCGTGTGCCGTTCGATCACGGGTCCATCGCATCCGACGGTCGATGTGAATCGCACCCGACCGTCCGATGCGATGGACCCGTAATCGCTGCCGCACCCATCGTTCGTCGCACGTAATCACCCCTATATA
Organism: Acorus calamus; assembly: GCA_030737845.1. Lineage (NCBI taxonomy): Eukaryota > Viridiplantae > Streptophyta > Magnoliopsida > Acorales > Acoraceae > Acorus > Acorus calamus. The sequence goes on along the minus strand of CM060875.1, from coordinate 17,527,677 downwards.
TATATATATATATATATATATATATATATATATATATATATATATATATATATATATATATATAGGGAAGTGATTTAGTGCAGGAATGCAGGAAGCGATCACGGGCCGTCGATCACGGGTCCATCGCATCGGACGGTCGGGTGCAATTCAAATCGACCGTTGGATGCGATGGACCAGCGATCGAACGACCGACGTCGTTTCCCGCATTCCCGCACTGAATCACTCGACTATATATATATATAAAACATATTATATGGAGTTTGATATTCATCTTCACAATCCTTCATTTTTCATTATTTCATAATGTATATATTTCAAAAGTTTTTATGGATGAAATCTTGTATACGACCTCATTTTGCTAATGACACACATGCTTCAATGATGCAAAAAAAGAATATATACACAATTAATCAGAATATACATTTTATTTTTTTAATGAATGTACATGTTAAAGTTTCATGAAATACATTTTCTACAATAATCAAACATATGAAGACTTCTAACTTTCCCCAATATTATCCTTTTTTTTCCCCCTTGTGCTCACCGATTCTTTTTTCGTGGAAATATTCAGCGGCCCCATTTTAAGACTAAGATTTCGTATAGCCCATCTAAAATCAAGACCAGCGTTACATCAAGAAGGATTTTCACCCATGTTCGAGAGGGTTTTGTCAAATCCACACATCCAAAATTTTTTTATACATCACACTATGAAGCCTTGTAATAATACATGGAGTTCCTCAGCTTTCTAATTTCTTCCAATGACTCTGCGAGTAGATGCTCCAGATATAGGCAAATCCCAGCACCACTGTAATTTTTTTTCCAAAAACAAATAAGTAAATAACATAAATAAAGATTCAAAATAAGCAACAAGTACTATGCAAGGCATGGATGATGCGGACACTTGCACCGTTCGATCTATTTACTTTAAAAATGTTATCTTTAGTCAATCCTGCAATCACTTTTGCATATTGCACATGATTTGATTTGATTTTTTTTTGAAATATATATATTTGTTCAATGAAGTAAGGACTTTTATGGAATTTATTTTTGAAGTACAATGCATACATTTTTATGTTTTTCATAATAGAGAGTATGTATTGACATAGTAAAGAGGCATTTGGTATATGCAACAATCACTGCATTAGTGTCTTGAGTGTAACAACATCTTTTTTACTTTGTGTAACGCATTTAAGGATTTTTCCATGGCCAATACATTAAATGAAAAGTTATATCTGTACCTTACTGGTCCGAGTGGAAGCCAGAGTATATCCCATCGGAAAGCTGGCAGTCTGAAGAAGAATAACCAAATGACAACACAAATAATTAAATAAAGCTAGAGCAGAAAAAACTGTGTATGCTCACAGTTAGATGCGAAAGTAATCAACAAATCCCAAACATAAAGATGAACGTGTTATGACTGGAGTTTGAAACGAAGAAAGTTTTGAGAGATGAAGCCTGACACGGGAGCCTGACATGGGAGGTTTTACATCAGGACATTGGCTTCTTTTTTAATTGCGAGATGACAAAACATCCAATTAACTGATAGTCCTTACCAGACCATTCATGGGAAAAAGCTTCCTTGACTTGGTGCATCAGAATATTATAACTTGGGAGGTTACTGCTTAGGGAGTGAGATCAAGGAAAAGATTATATCATGATATTTGACATGAACATTACAAGAATCCATAACACTCAAATTTCTCTAACATGTCATTTGGAGAAGTTCATGAAAGCTAGGGAGCATGGCAAAAGGAATCTATAAAATCATAGAATTGACATTATCTTACAAAGTTACTGTGCCATGATCTTGTTTGTCATAAATTCATTATCTAACATTCGTGCTATTCATACAAATACCTGAGATCCAAGTCAAATAATTGTATTTCTTCAAAAAATAACTATAACAGTAGAAGAGAAAAATTGTGCGCAGATTGGGCTGCAGTTGCACTTACCGGAACATGTGATACAGCCAAAACACAGCCAATAGAAGACCAGTATAACATGAGTACCAAATCCATTGCTGATAAGACTTAGATCCATGAAGTATTCCACTGACAGCCAATAAACAAGCTAAAACAGCTACACAATCTGCATATGTTTTAAAAAAATGAGATACGGCTTCAGAAAAACATTGCATTTGTGCAAGGGGTACATGCGCTTAAAGTGAGTATCAAGAAGGCAAGAACTTTAGGAAAAACACTCTGTTGTGTCACTGCAATATGCACAAACTGGGCTGAAATAGAATGACCAGAAAATTTAACTTAGTAAATAACATGACAATCACAGTGTAAAACTGAGCTTGACAGGTAAAAAATGCAAGATGCAAATTACTATCCTATCTTCCAAGGTGGAGAAGAAACAAACCTACTATTGTCTCCTTTATAGACAATACTAACATAATTCATTGTATATATATGTAAAACTATAAAATCTTGAGCAAAAGATTTCATGTTATGTAACCTCCAATAATCTATTCAAGCATCAGTCTTGCAAAAACTAATGTCAACATCAGTCTTGCAATTCTTACTCTATTTAGATTCAAATGAAACATCTCCAAGTTCAAGTGAAGCAACCAAGTAATGAAACTCATACTTCTGATGATCCAATAGATTTCCCTGACAACTACAGCTACTCATTCACCAAATCACCTGAGCTAGCTCAAAATGGCACAGAATCTAATTTAATTTCTTCTTGATATACTTCACATGAGAGACTAGAAGATCTTTTAGGAGTCCTAAATGTGTCCCTTATGAGGATCTTTTATTTCCATTATATCAATTAAAATATGGGTGCTTTTGTCTATGTTCATAGACCCTGGACTAAAATACTTTATTCATGGAAGAAAAATATTTTAATGCTCAATAATGCAGATAATCTTGAAAAATGTATATTCCCATAAATTTACCATGCTCATATAGTATATAAAATTTTTACCTTTTGCATGGATTTGAAATGTCATTCCGAACATGTGATCCGCTTAATTCCAGAAATACAATATTTTAGAAGTTAAAGATTATACTAAGGGTGCAAGTGCATCAAAATCAAGGTTTAATGCTCCCATCCAAGCACCCAAATATTGCAAAATTTTTAATGAAATAAAACATATCTGTTTTGGAGGAAACAGACGTGCAGTCAAGAAAAATTAGGAGCAAGTCCACATTGATACCATTACTCAGCTAAAATTTAAATAAGCAAGTAATGCTGACCTGCGGAGATGATGATCCATGATTCAACCTCACCCATAAAGTATGCATGATAATGCTGCACAAAACAGTACATGATATTAGTCCCTTGGACAAAACACCTATATTCTTCAATTTTGGAATAAACAGCTTGACAGTCTTACAATCTGTTCTAAAATTGGGGAAATTTTTTTAGTGCAGGTGAAAACCAACTCTCAAAATTTATTGGGAAGGAATGCATATATGAATCCACCAATTGCCTTATCAGCTAATATATAATTGAAATACTTTAGTATCAGTGGCAAAGTAGATCATATCAATACTATTTCTGGAAGATCATAAACAAGAGATGAGGAACTCATTTAACACTGTATCATTCATTAAAAACAGAGTGAGAGTAGTGAAATCAGTGCAATAAATGGACTTCAGTTTTCTAATACCATTCACTTCCATTCAGCTTAAACAGAGAAAAAAGCATCGAGCAATGATACACTTAGTCCGTTTTGTGTACACTAAATAACATAGTATATACTGCGTTATCATAGTGTATGGACTCAATTTTTTTTTTTCATTTTTTCAAAGTGAAAAAAAATACATTTTCGTATCTCAGTATATACATCATTTCATATAATTGTACGCACTTCAATGGGATAGTGTGTAATTTTAAAAAAATGAAAAAAAGTGTGGACTGTAAATGGGGCTGCAATAGGAGCTGGATATATCATTTTCCTAAAGGGATCACTTGAATTCCTGAAACTCTCAACATATTTCATCAATCCAAGTCAAGCACAATGAAATCTCAACATATTTCATCAATCCATTTGTTTCCTTGCAATCACCTCTAGTTTTCTAATACCATTCAATCGCCTCACTGAAACTCAATCCATTCGAATCCCCAAAACAACTAAAAACCAACACTGCACAATTAACAAATTAAAAAAAAAAGCCAACAAAAACATGAAACCAGTCCTCACCAATTCCCATGGAGATGACGCCTGCTGAACGATTGAGTACATGTAAAACCCGGCGAAACAGAGAATCAACATCGCGAACACGCCCTAACAAAATCAACCCCAACAAAACAAACCATCAACATCCAATGATCCAAAACCCTAAAAAAAATCTCTTCGGCATACATTGAGAAGCACTCACCCGCCATAGACGGCTCTGCTGTGCTTGATTTCTCTCAAAAGACCGAACCAACTCCTCTTGTTCTACAAAAATAAAACAAAACCCATAATCAGAAAGTGATCTGTGAACACAAAAAACCTTAAATTTCAAATTTTGGCGATCATTTAGAGAGAGAGAGACCATGAGTGTCGATGGGTTGAAAATCGTCTCGGGTGGGGAGGGAGAAGTTATCGTCGTCTTCTCGCGGGAGATTTCTCCTCCATTTTCTCGCGAGAAGCCTCATATTTTCTCGTCTTCTTCTCTCGCTTGCTGAAGCTGTGAATTGGTTCTTTCTTTGATGGGGAAGGGGTGGAGGGGGGTGTTGGACCGGTTGGTCATTTGAGATAATCGGAAGGATGTTTATGGAATAATCCGCGATTTTTGTTTTACCGGTTGAGAACGTTTTTGGGTGAGTGATGAACGGTTCAGATATCCATGTTCTCACAAGTCACAACGGGTGAAATGTCAATTACATATAACCCTCTACCTGTTGGTGAAATCAAAATAACCCCCCCGTAACTTCACGAAAATGCAAAAACAACCCATGAGTTAAAATTAACCGGACATAAGTGGAATATTCTCAAAAAAAAAAAATGGGGAATTGCTCAAATACCCCTTAATCGAGGGTCCAATTTTTTTCTATCCCTGGTCTTTTTTTTATTTTTTATTTATCCTAAAATCTAGTTCTATTTTTTTTGCCTCTGACCTGTGCCATCTCATTTTTTATACCTAAACCACTCTCATCTGTAAATTAGTACTACATTTATGTAATTAGTCGTTACATTTTTGTAATAAGTTATTACGTTTCTGTAATTTACATGTCCTTAGTTTAGTTCTATGTTTGATTGTTGTATTTTTTATATAGCTTGGAAAGCCCGTTCTTTGATATGAAGTATATTGAATGTTTAGTTAGTCTTATTTCATTTTATCTAAGAACATGAAAAAGATTAAAGGAGAGAACAATTAATCATGAAGATTTGAAAACAACGTCGTAATTCAAACAATTGATGTATCTATTTTAATAAAACTTTGAGATTGTATATAATGACATTGAGAATGATAATACAATGACACTGAGATTATATATAATTTTATGTACATTGAATACATTTATAGATGATAATATAATGACACTGAGAATGTATATATAACCATTTTGTATATAAACATCTTTGTGTACTTTAATATTGTTTGTAGATAACTATTAAATATCTGTAACTATGTGTATAATTTCTGTATGTATCACATTATATTTTTATATTTCTGTAACTTTGTCTGTAAGGGATAGTTCGGGTATTATGAAAATTCAGGGACAAGAAAAAATAGAACCAGATTTCAATGGTAAATAAAAAATAAAAAAGTCCAAAGGTAGAAAAAAAAATTTAACCCTTAGTCAAGGGGTATTTGAACAATTCCCCCCAAAAAAATCCGTTATGATAACCCACCCAAATTTGATAAATTCCTACAAACCGCTAAAATGTAAATAATCCCCTGATAAAGACGATTTTGCCTCTCCTATTTCAACCCATCTTCTTCTTCCACATTGTTTCCTTTCTACTTCATCATTTGTTTCCACCCACCCGATTGTTGGGGAGTCGACTATTGTAGCCCTCTCAACCGTTGTCACATCCATGCTTGACCATCTGATTGTTGGGAGCCCCATTTTTCAACATACACAAATGTTAAGGTTTAGGTTTTAGGTTAAGTCAGGGAAGGGTGTACATGTAATTTTATACCTAGGGTTACATTCAGCTAACCCGTAGGTTAACTTAACTGACAGAAGATTGTTTGTGTTTTTTTGAGAAGTTTCTGAGAGGTTATTTGGATTTTACCAAAAAGCAGGGAGTTATATGGATTTTAGCAAGTTTGTGTGTGTGTGTGTGTGTGTGTGTGTTGGGGGGGGGGGGGGGGTTATATGTATTTTTTTTCCTTTTAAAAATGGAGGGGGTTATCCGCCTGTGGTTAGGACCCCCCCCCCCCCCCCTTGTCTACTGGGGGTAGGTTTCTAATCTGCCTATGGTGGCAAAAGGGAAAAAAATTTGAAAAAAAGGCCTCTAGGCTGTGGGTTTGTGGAACTTTGCCCACTGCTTTCATCCAGGTCATTGTTGGTCCAAATCCACAACGTCGCCCTGTCTGGGCCTTGTGTACAAAAAAAAAACTTCATCCCCACCGCCCAATACATTTTTGAGTTCTGCTTCAGACCCCCTCCATTTACTATATCTAGGTATTTATCTTGTATGCAAATTTTTACATTTATTTACAAATGTTACCATTTATTATATATATATATATATATATATATATATATATATATATATATATATATATATATAGAGTAATGATATGATGCGATCTGTTCAATCCGTGCGAACTGCGTATATACGAGTCGATAAAGAAAACATATCAGCTCATTGAAGCATATGCCTCATTGGGCTATATGCTTCATTTATTGACGCATATATACCTTTAAGGGGTGTATATATGTGATTCGCATGGACCACATATTTTATATATATATATATATATCATCTTTTATAAAAATACGCAGATCATTAGATGAGGTAAGTGATTTTCAAAAAAATATAAACGTGTGGTTGATGTTTTAGACTGTAAAATGGATTTAGTGTAACATTTTCTATTTTTTATTGGATGGTGGAGAGGGACAATAGGGGAAGAGGGAGAAAAGGGAGAAAAAAGAGAGAGAAAGAGAGAGGAGTGAGAGGAGGAGAAGGGTGGTGGGTGAATGGAATGATAAGAGGAGGACGATGAGCAAAGAAAGAGGAAGTATTTTTTAGTAAATGGATTTTTGGAGTATATATTTCATTTATATGTGAAAAATATATATTTCATTAAATGAGATATATGCTGATTGGAATTGGTGTTAGAAAATGAACTCCATGTTTCATTTTTCAAATAGTATCAAGTAAAATGTTAGACTTGACCCTGTTTCCAACCCAAATACAATCCACGCAGATTTTTTATAAATATTAGACTTCATCTTTATCTTTCAAATATGTATTTTTTTTCCTTTTAAAAATGGAGGGGGTTATCCGCCTGTGGTTAGGACCCCCCCCCCCCCCCTTGTCTACTGGGGGTAGGTTTCTAATCTGCCTATGGTGGCAAAAGGGAAAAAAATTTGAAAAAGAGGCCTCTAGGCTGTGGGTTTGTGGAACTTTGCCCACTGCTTTCATCCAGGTCATTGTTGGTCCAAATCCACAACGTCGCCCTGTCTGGGCCTTGTGTACAAAAAAAAAACTTCATCCCCACCGCCCAATACATTTTTGAGTTCTGCTTCAGACCCCCTCCATTTACTATATCTAGGTATTTATCTTGTATGCAAATTTTTACATTTATTTACAAATGTTACCATTTATTATATATATATATATATATATATATATATATATATATATATATAGAGTAATGATATGATGCGATCTGTTCAATCCGTGCGAACTGCGTATATACGAGTCGATAAAGAAAACATATCAGCTCATTGAAGCATATGCCTCATTGGGCTATATGCTTCATTTATTGACGCATATATACCTTTAAGGGGTGTATATATGTGATTCGCATGGACCACATATTTTATATATATATATATATATATATCATCTTTTATAAAAATACGCAGATCATTAGATGAGGTAAGTGATTTTCAAAAAAATATAAACGTGTGGTTGATGTTTTAGACTGTAAAATGGATTTAGTGTAACATTTTCTATTTTTTATTGGATGGTGGAGAGGGACAATAGGGGAAGAGGGAGAAAAGGGAGAAAAAAGAGAGAGAAAGAGAGAGGAGTGAGAGGAGGAGAAGGGTGGTGGGTGAATGGAATGATAAGAGGAGGACGATGAGCAAAGAAAGAGGAAGTATTTTTTAGTAAATGGATTTTTGGAGTATATATTTCATTTATATGTGAAAAATATATATTTCATTAAATGAGATATATGCTGATTGGAATTGGTGTTAGAAAATGAACTCCATGTTTCATTTTTCAAATAGTATCAAGTAAAATGTTAGACTTGACCCTGTTTCCAACCCAAATACAATCCACGCAGATTTTTTATAAATATTAGACTTCATCTTTATCTTTCAATGTATGTATTTTTGTATAAAGTAAAGTATATGTTCCAATGAATTTTATGTACTCATTAGCCCGTAAACTGTAAATCATAAACCCTAAACTTGGGTCGTGACATAAACTATCATTGTCCAAATATTCTCCTCACAAACCAAAGTCCCCCTAAATAGGAGGTGGTTTTGGGAGAGCCAGCCCACGTCACCACTGGAACGAGGTGGGTTTGTCCCCTCGAACGCGGAGCTTCTTCCCAGTCTATCACAGGATCATTGATAGACGAGAAGCCCATCTTTATCTCAGTCGTCTCCATCAGGTGGTCCAACCTTGTGTGGCCAATGGGCCATCCAGTATAATATGACGAGTGGTCTCTCCATCCCTGCCTATCTGACATGTGGTATCCTCATTGGGTGCCCAAATCACCTTGTATTACTTCATGTGCAGTTTTTCCTAGTACATGAGCCACAAAATATTTTTAAAACTTTCAGTGGGATTTTGGGTCTCCATATCTCCCCGAATTTCCCTACAATGGCCTCAAGAAGAAGTTTGAATCTCCTCCACCATAGGCGGACCGAAAACTCTACTTGGGTGAAGACTCCAATGAACCCTATTCACCCTCTCCACCAGATAGAGAAATCTCTTGAAGCTCACAAAGAAGGGCAATGGAAATCTCCTCCTCTTCCTCAAGAAGGTTACGCTCATCTGAATAAATCATCATCCCCCGGCATGGTCCATCTCCCCAAGCCAGATATCATACCAGAAGAGTGCATTTCTTCCATTCCCCACTTGCCACCGAATAGCCTCACTGAAGCTGTCTATAACACTAAATATCCCAGCCCAAATATGTGATAGCCTCGGAGGACCTCTCGGGAATTAATCTAGCTGGTGATTTGAGCATCTGTATTTGGTCTCCACAAGGCCCCTCTAGAGGAGGGAGGGGATCATTACTAGATGACCAAGAATAAGATGTTGATAAAAGATGAATATGATATGAATAATGATTTATAAAAGTTAAAAACATGATTTGACACGTGGACCCCTGATTTATAAGAGTTGATGACGAGTGATTTGACACGTGAGACATCCTTGTACCATCATCCAATATTAAAAGAAGTTGAAATACCAATATTAGTTTATTCTCAGTTATTTTAGCATATCTATACTTTTCTATTCTATGCAAAAAAATATCTGGGTCATTGGTCTGAAGCCTGAAAACCTGGTCCAAGCAATTCATGGCCCGACCCATTTTTAGGTCGAGCTGAGCTTGTGCTTGATTCTAGGACCGGGTCCGACCCACGGGCTAGCCCGAACTAGGCTCATTCAGGCTGACCCATAGGCCCGTGGGGGCTATGCCATGTGAAGGGGGGGGGGGGGGGGCAGCATTGTTTTTAATAATTTTATGTAATTTTTATATGAATTGAGATTAAGTTATGCAAATGATTGACATATATGTAGATGTCAATCTAGTTGGGAAGTGCATGTCATGTAGTAAAGTAGTTTTTCTAACTAATTAATTCATTATTCTGAAAATCCAATAGATGTAAACATTTTTTTTCAATAAATATACACATTCAATAAATTTTAATATTATATTTTCAATTTTTGTGTTATTCTAATATGAACATACAAATACACAACTTAAAATTGAAATTGAAAAACAAATAAAAAAAATTATTTAAAATCTGAATCCACAAGCCCGCCCGTGGCCCCAACGCCCAGGCCCAGGCCCGTGGGTAGGGCCTAGGCTCGGTTATTTGACGTTGGGCTGGACACGCTGGCCAGACAGGCCCGGGCCGGGATTGGGCCCTGGTTCAACGGGCCGGCCCGCCCGGCACGTTGCCGATGCTATTCCAGCTTATTCAAGGGCTGAATGTAACAGGCTAACAGCGCTCTGATTAATGGTCTTTTGTTCCGGCGGTACACCGAAAGGCCCCGTGTCACTCTACAAACCCGACACCCGACCCCCGCCCCTCCTCCGCAATCAGCGATGGAGGGAGGAGAGAGTGCCTTCGAAACCGCCCTTTCAGACGGAGCAGGAACCCTAGACGACCTCGATGAGGACGTCGACATGGTCGACGCCGAAACCCTAGAAGGCGATGAAAGGAACGCCGTACCTTCCACGGACGGCGGCGATAGGAGTGGAGGAGTGAATGATCCGACGACGAAGAAGTCGAGGCCTCTGTCGAGGAGTCAGAGGAGGAGGTTGAGCAGGAAGAACAGGAGGAAGGACGGCCAGGGCCCCAGCATCACTGACATTAACAGGTCCGTCAAATCTCTGTTTCTTCGAATTTCACGTGAAATCATTCGCAAAATCTGTTTAGGTTGTTCGCCGGTTTGGGAAACCCTAATTTGGCCTATGTTTCATTGGCTTATGCTGTGCTTTGAATGATAAGTGATTGTGATTTCTCCTCTGTTTTTTTATTTATTTTTTGTTTATGTGGTATATCAATCTTGATTTACTTCTAAAATTGAAAATCAAGATTTTTGCAGATTCGTTATAGATACGTGCCGCCGCCTGAAGGAGAAAAAATCGTACCTTGTTTGGAATGCTGTGGGCTGTCTGGGTGTTGATGCTGTTCATGATCTTGTTAAAGAGGTATGATTTTGACTCTCTTTCACTGGTTTGAAATAAATGCTTGGTTGGAGGTAAAAAATGCATGCTCAATACATGAAATTGAAGGATGTTTGTCTAAAATGAATCGCTGAGTATACATTTAAAAAATTGGGGGCATTTTATAGAACATGATTTTTTTTTTTGAGGAAAAATGAAGTGTGGTGGTTATATACAAGAAATGGAGTAGACAAATATTTATACGCATAGTTTGTACTTACTGGCAGTCATGGTGCATGTGTGTTCATGTTATAAAATATATTTCATCATGGATTGTGCAACTTTTCTAAAATAAAATCAATGTGTTGTGGAATTAGATATTTCAAATTGTGTTATATATCATGTGAAATGTACAAGGAATTTTCTTGGGATTGTTATGTAGTGAATGTAATGTGCCTGAAAACGAACAATTCAAATAGGTTTTATTTGAGTTGTTAAAGTTTTAAAAATTCTGTTAATATATCATAATGACCTCAAATATTCACATCTAAATTTCATCAGCTCATAGTTTCTTTTAAAACTCAATTTTATTCCAGCGGGAGCTTGGGCTATATGGAGGCAATGGAATGCTTCTATCTTTGTGGGATCGTGAGTGTATATCAAAGATATATTTGGGAGGACACGAAAGCAGTATTATGGAATGGGGCCGTTTCATAGAGGGAGCTAATGCTGTGGACTTCAGAGGAAGTCATCTCGTCAAAGAGTAGTAGTATTGTATGGTGGTATTATGGAATGGAGCCATTTCATAGCGGGAACTAATGCTGTGGACTTCATAGGAAGTCATCTCATCAAAGAGTAGTAGTATTGTATGGTGGTATTATGGAATGGGGCCATTTCATAGCGGGAACTAATGTTGTGGACTTCAGAGGAAGTCATCTCGTCAAAGAGTAGTAGTATTGTATGGTGGTATTAGGCATAGGGGAATCTGGGAGGTTGGATCCTGTAGAAGTCTTTTTCACCAGGCCAATATCTCTATTTCCCTTCATCTTGTTTTGGTTTTTTGGGCCACATTTGGTGGCATTCTGTATTCTCCTTGTCTTCTTCTTTTCTTTCCGCCTTTTTATTCGGACTTTGTACTTCAATTCTATTTTAACAAATTCAGGGTAGCGGGTCTACCATTACCAAAAATAAATAAATGAAGAGGTTATTTTATAATGATCATAGACTCAACTACTTTAGACCTAGACATAGACCTCAAAATACAATTCATATATGCAACTGATGTGATGCAATTTTTTTGAGAAATTGGTAGGGATCATCCATTAGGAATGAGAAGGACTATAGATCCCAAATCAATTACTCATCAATCTACCATGGTAGAAGTAGAACTCCACCTTTTGAGCTCCCCCAGACCTTAATAAAAAAACATTGAACTCTTCCATACACTTTTGAAATAAGGATGTGAACTCTTGAAGACAACTTCATATCTATTGACTATTGAGCCAAATGGCCCAACACCTTGGAATTGAGAGTTTGGGAAATTTTCACCTTGATGCTCCTGTCCCCCTCTTTCTTAGGGATGTGATGCAAATTTATAACTTAATACTTGAATATATGTGGGAGCAATTGGAATAATAAGACGGACAATAATAAGCTAGAACAGTAGAAGAGATCAATAAATTCAAGATGCCACAACAATATCTAGCTCAATATGCAACCAAAGAGATTAATATGCATATTGGATCTTCAGTGCCCTGATCACCTGGAACAAGAATTGATCTATAGAAGGGAATGAGCTGCAAAGCTTGACAAGTGAACCAACTACAATCTCAATTAGATGTACGTACGTATGTACATGTATATAATTTAGAAATTATTTTCATCTTTGAATTCCATGGTCTTCAAAATCAATCATACGCATGTGAATGATCTTGGGCCACATACTAGAAAACATGAATCATAAATCATGCAAAACCTCCAAATCATCAAAGTGTATGTGTGTTAACAAATGATCCATATGAGTCACATGTGCAGTCCGTCTCAACTCTCAATATGCATTGACAATCAATGAAGGCTATTGAAGTGTGCATGATCAGTATACCTTAGGGCGAACTCCATAAGACTATCTACCATGCTATATTATGGCCACATGTCATGACTGTGTGTCTTACCTGCTTCTTACTGTTACTCTATATTATACAGTTCACCTTGACTCTTTCCTGGATGTTATACCACACACTGACGACTTGTTTGAATATTGAAATTGCAGGTGTATACAATCCAGGACTGTGGTGGACAAATGACATCTGATGGCAAGCGCTTTCGCACAGGTGGTGGCATTTTGTGGAACATTCTGAAAATGCGTGAGCCCAAGGCATATAAGGAAATCATGGCCAAAGGAAGAGAGTTTGAGGTATGAAAAAAAAAAAAATCTTATTTAAAATGCTATGGATCATTATATTATTTACCTAGGGAGTTTGAGCTTTCGCGTCTTCCTCTGTTTTATTATTCTTTTTTTTTTTTTTTTTGAAAAAAGAGATAGGAGCAATTATATTAGGAAATAATGCCCCTCGAACAAAATGGAGATGAGGGGTCTCCAAAAAGATATGAAAAAAAAACAGAAAAAAGAAACATTTAGGGGCTAAGTGACCAATTAGAGGTTCCCAGAGTAGGAGACCCCTATCGTTCCAAAGTGATAAATTACGGTCCAAACCAATTTCTTCCCATTACTTTCACATGTTGATTGGGAAATTTATTCCTTTTGCCTACAAAAATTGTAAAATAGAACCAGAAAAGAGATTTTAGTGATTGAATATAGCATCCTTAGTTGGAAGAAATGTTCAGTATGAAAATCGTCTCTCTTATGCATCTTAAATCTTGTAAAGTGAAGAAAATTCTCCACCAGCTGAAAGGTATCTCAGTATGAGAAGGCATTGTAAGCATGTTGTACACTAAAAGCCACTGCTTTTTTCCCGTTGAATTCTGAACTTGTGACCTCAGGTTCCGTTAACTGTAATAAATGTCATCGATTGGTTGATGACTGTTAATTATACCATGCACCTATTGCAGAAACAATTGAGGCAACCAAACAAGAAGCAGAAGACAATGGTGAACAACACAGCCACTCTGACAAACAACGGAGGCACACCTGACGAAAAGCAAACTCTGAACATCACCAATCATGCACTTCAAGAACAGCAAAAGTCGCCATCGCCTGAACCTAACAGAGATCGTGTCTCCGTTCTTAACAGGATTCGGGTACCCGTTGCATATGATGATCTCTTTGAAGAGGGAGAAATTGGATCATAATGGATCCAGGTATTTCTCTTGGTGCCGTCTCTCTATTTTTCTTCCCTTCCATTCGGGTACCATTAGTGTCAGAAAAATTTTGATAGCCATATAGAGTACCTTTCCCTATATAATCCGAATTCCTTGTTGCTTGGTTGTTTCTCCCTTGTTTTTTTATTGTATAAAAAATAATAGTAAAAATGATTTGTTTTATTTGTTTTATACAAGTCTTCTACAGTGTTTTCTGGCTTCCCTGTGGCAATTGGAATTATGATATTCATCCAATGCACTGTTCATATGAGCCACAGATTTTGCCATCTATCAAGTCCTAAATTTCTGCATTCAACTGTTTTTTTTTTTAATCAGATGGATATGCACATTAGATGATCTTCTCTCTTGATTCATCTAAAATAAATAAATATTTGGTCTCACATTTAGTCTCACTTCTCTCATCCTGTTTGTGTAGTAATATAAGCTACTGCATAGAGATAGTTATTCTAGTATAGATAATGAATAATCATTTCTAGTTTGGGTGTGTTTCTAGTTATTCTCGTTGAACAACGTAACAATAAATAAAATGTGGTAAAAGATGAATAATATGTGAATGATTTTTAAGTGATTTGTCATGTGGGCCACTTGGGTTGAATATCCTAATTCTAGAGGGAAGCTGAAATATCAATACCAGCTTCTTACTATATATTTTGGCATAGCTATACTCTATTTCATTAAATTAAACACACATTTTGACCTTTATTCCAATCTATTCTAGTGTTATTGTCTACTTAAACAGAGGCTATATATATATATGTATTATAAGGGTGTGTTTGTGTAGTAACACAGAGGAGACTGAATGAATTTAAGTCAAAAGGAAAACAGACGGAATGCAAATCATTTTCCCTTTGACCAATTTACATATTGTTTGTGCCTGTTATAGAAAATAAAAACTATTGTTCGTATTTGTGATGAAAAATAAAAATTGTGTTTTGTGCTTGTGATAGAAAATGACAGAAATAAATAATAAAATATGTTGTTTGTATATTAACTTAAATATAATATAAAAGTAACATAACTTGTTAGAGCATCTCCAATCCTACACTCAAAACTTTTACTCAAATTCAAATTGAGTAAAAATCACCCAAAACTCCCTCCAACCATTTACCCATACCCATACTAAATCAAGCTTTTACCCAAACATTTACCCAAATCAAGGGAGACTCAAATCTTTACCCAAATTTTTAACTTCTCTTTTTGCCCTTTATCTCCACATTTTCTTTCAAATGTGACATTTTTTTTCTTCAACTCCACCTTTAGTTGATTATATTAAATGCATTCCCACCCCCCAAATTTTTCACCATCTCTTGAAAAATATAAAATAATGGTCTTCTATTTTAAGTTTTCATCTTTGATTTTTAACTCCTTATTTTTACTCTAATAAATTTTTTTCTTCAAAAAATTAGATGATAATAATTTTTAATTTTAAATATCTTGAAAAGAAGAAAAATTGAGTAGTAAAATGTTTGAGGAAAAGACTTTGAAAATGTTTATATGAAATAATTAGAAGAAGATGCGATTTTTTTAAAAGATTTGAGTAAAATACAAAGTAATGGTTGGAGACACATCATATCAAATCAAGCTTTTACTTAAATTTTAAGTAAAATTTGGGTATAGATTTGAGTAGGAGATGGTCTTACATATTTTAAATAAATAAAATTTTGAAAGGATGTCATGTAATAAATGAAAATGTTTTCTTACTTTATTATAAAATAAAAATAAGAACAATAAAAATATCAAATATCATTAAACATGTAATATTCAAACATAAAAGAAAAACTCATTTTTCTTCACTTTCCCTCGTAAGGTAAGGAAAATTCTCTTCCCATTCTAATAAAACAAAGAAGCAAAGGTAGGAAATTTTTTTTCCCCCTTTTTGTTTGACAAAACACTAGGTTGTTGAGTGGTCAAAGATAAAAAAAAAAAATTTCTTCTTTCTGTCACTTTACATTGCTCAAACACACCCTAACATATAAAATAATCTTAACCATGTTTTTTATTGCACTTGACCCCCATTTAATGAGAAGTATGGTGAAGAATTTTTTGTGTGAGAAAAAATTATTTGCATCAAGATGACATCTAATGATATAAATTCATACATATGATATAAACATTGATATATAGGACCAATATCATTATCATTATTTTTAATACTTAAAATGGAAAGATTCATATACATTATACAAGACATGCTAGAATCAGTCAAGTGAAATTGTAGCTTCATATTATGGTTGATTAAATCGATAACATTATTTTTATAAAAAAAATCAACACTAAGGGTCCGTTTGGTTTCATGTAATTTGATTTCCTAGGGATTTCATTTTACGTGGAAAAACTTTTTCTGGAAAAGGAAATCCATTTCCAGCGTTTGGTTGTATTGAAATCATTTTACGGAAAACAATATCCGTTATTTGTTTTCCCGTAAAATATTAACATGAAATTATTTTTTAATGTTTGGTTCTATAAATCCAAAAATACTTAAAATACTTAAACATATGACCAATTCAAAATTGAATCTTAAACTTATCTCATCTAATATTATCGATTTATTTTATAAAAAAAAAATTCAAAGTGGCATTTTTAGTGGATTTTTTTATACATGATTATTTTTCAAAATATACAAGTTTCATAAGATTATAAAAAATTAACTAAATAAACTTATCACCTAATAAATTAAAATAGAGCGTGTCCTTTGTTCCATTTATATTAAAAAATAATTAGAGTTAAATAACATTTTAAAAAGTTCACAGAATAACCATATCACCTAAATTTTTTCCAACACAATAGATAGTCTATCCCTTTTTTTAAAAAATCAAACATATGACCAATTCAAACTTCACAATTAACCTTATCTTATCAAATCTGATCAATTTTTTACCCATCAATTTCACCGTGGCCTTTTTTGTTAAAACTATTTTGATTTAGATTATATAATTTAATTGTTTGGGATAAATTCAAATATCTTTCTTTTAAGTTATCTTATCAAATATTTATTATTTGAAATAACCTTATCATTTTATTGTTTAGGATAAATACATTATTAGATTATTTAGCTAATTATTAGATTCATTAAAATCCCTATGACCCTTAAAAATTATATTTTAGTAAATTTTAAATCATATAATATATGTATTTTTTTCAATAAGATGTCATGTCTAATGTTGCATTAATGGGATATTCAAATCAAATGTTCAAAACATTTAAAAATATGCATCCAACATTTTTAAAATGAGATTTTTTTTTTCAGAATTCTTTTTTTAAAATTAAGACATGAATTCATAAACATAAACTTGAATCCACACTACATATGAAAAAATAGATAGAAAGAGAGGAATGATGTACCTTTTCTTTTTTGATACAACACAAATGAAAAGGCAGATAAAAAATGTTGATAGAGAGAGCTTTTCAGAATTTCTAGATGCAAGGAAAACGGCATACGCACCTTTCCCTCTGTATCACAAAATCGGGATTTTGAGGTAGTTAGGGATTTTCTTTTCTGTTGACTTTATTTTCAAATGCACTCAAATAGAAATCTGTAACAGATTTTCCTGAAAACTTGGTACATGCAGAAGTTTTACATGAAAACAAACAGACCCTAATAATATAACAGTGAATATATTGCATTACAACACTAAAATGTGTTCCCATCAATGTTATAGAAAGCGGATTAGCCTGTCACAGTCACTGCAAATTTTAGACCATGAAACAATAACAAAGTAACATCATTGACAATATCAACAAAACATGGATATAGCATACAAAAATAAATTAATATGCATAACATATAACTAAGATAATATAATAGCTTATTAGTTGACTTTAGTAAAAAATATAACAAATTCAATCAAATAGTAACCTAGTAGGCCAACAACAATAATAAAGATATAAATAGAAGATAAAAAATGTCTTATTAACTCTTATAGTTAAAATTTTTAGGCGGTTGTCCCCTTAACCTAACTCTGCAACCGTTTAGGAAGGGGATTAGGTCCTAAGCATTACGAGCTGTGCCCACCTAGACCTAGGTGGAATTAATTGCCGCCTAGAAGGGATTCTTAGCACCCTGGTTCCAATAACATTTTTGATTAATAACCATTGAAATTAAATTTTGGCTTTATCATATTATGATCAACACATATTTACGTTATTTGGGCTAAAATTTAATTTTGAGGAACAAAAATTATGGAAGAATAATTGCTCCAATGCGTCCATGTGTCCATTCATTGAAGATATATTTTTTTTGAGGTATCCTAAATCTTTTCAGGCAAAGGACTAATCATCCGAGTTCGCATCGATCAACTCAGAAGTTTTCCTACGGAGACTTGGGCAAGTCGATGGTGATAATTGAATGTGCCAAGCCAACTCACCAAACCAAAACCCTGATGGGTTAAAATTAGTCTATATCTAGATTATTGCATTGAAGTTCATATAGTCTTTAGTGGGGATGTCCCCATTGAAGAAGAGTGTTGGAGATATTTGATTTTTTGGGATCGAACTTTGGACCTCATTCTCGAAAAAGAGGTGTTAGATTTCCATGTTTCACATCTTTGAAAAAAATTTCACATGATTAAAACACAACAATTTTTTTTTTTTTTTTTGAAGAATGATGCTTTCAAGGATTTGATCCCTTGATCTTTTTTATTGAGGTGACAGGTGTTTGCGAACTGAAGCTTGGTTCGCTAAAACACAAGGGGATGAATGACAAACTTCTTAACCTGCATTAGGATTGTGAACCGAGATTTCGTAAAGTCGACAAACATCTCCTACCTTTATAAAAAAGATCAAGAGATCAAATCCTAGAGAACACCATTCTTCACACAAAAAAATTGCGTTGGGATTGACTCTTTTGATTATAATCATGAGTTTGCTCTACATAGATCTCAAGTTTGAATTCTTCAAATTTACTTCATGCACATGATTATGAGGTGATTACATGCATCTTTGACCAATGCTCCCCCCCCCCCCCCCCCCCACCCCTCTCTCTCTCTCTCATCTTTTTTTTTTTTTTTTTGAAGAAGGGTAGAAGTTGCTATCCGATCTCTCTCTCTCATCTTTAACCAAAGTTATCTTTGTGAAGGATTCACACAATTCAATCACACAAAAAATCCAACCAATATGATGACTTAAACATATCCCAAAAGAGAGTGTCATACCATCACTTTTTATTAGGGATATTATCAAATGGACAATGAAAGTATGTATTAACGCACGCAACCACTCTGCAACACCAAACATTTTGATATTTATATATATATATATATATATATATATATATATATATATATATATATATACACACCTAATAAATTATATACTATTATAAAAAATGATTTGCATACCTAAATAAACTGCTACATGTTTTTTATGTAATGTATAAAAAATTAAATAGTAGAATATGTTCCACTAGTCGATTAGGAGATTGCTTATAGATTGTAGATGGGACTGCAAAACAGATTGAGTATATTTACGCTCGTGTTAGTGATACGAAGGTGTGATGTGATGAAGAACACTACAATTGATGTATTCACACAAGGCTAACATATCTTGGATCTCCCTTATCTCTCCACCCTTATTCCCTAGTTATACCTCCTTCACTGGGAGCACCTAGATTCAACTGAGAGGAGATTTAACCTTCAACTGAGAGGAGATTTAACTAGGAAAAAGAATACCAATAAAAAAAAAATTATATTTCCAGATTCAGTGATTGCACATAATTTATACATCACTGAGAACAATATAGGATATAAAATATGAATAACCATTCATGATGATTCAACAAATAACTGGGTGGAATTCTTCACCTTGTGATCATCCACCAAAGAATAGTACATATAAAACGGAGTTCAACAAGTGCATCTTTCATATTTGAATGCCTTGCTAACTAGTAAGAGAAAGGAATGATAGGTAAATAAAACTAACTAGCCGTCCAAAAATGTCAATATATTTTCTTTCCCCTAAACCCCCCTATCACTATAAAAACATAAAAACAAGGAAAATTTAGGTCACATTTCTTCTTCCTGTGTTTCCCATTCCATCTCCAAATCACCAGACTTTACATGAACAGGATGAGACAGAAGGATTTTATCGACAAATAGGAACATTATATGAAAATAAAATACATGCAGATTTTAACTTTCAAGCTCTAATCCTTTGATCTTGACCTGTAAAACAGAACCTGAAACCAACAAAAAGGACAGTATTGGATCATGTAAGCAGAGAATATGATAATCCAGTATAATGCCTCGTTATCAAGCATGAAAAATCAAGCATCACCAGATTGCCGGGTGAGGAAGCACAGCGAGCATGCAATCCAATCAGCGTCTCCTCCGCTCCCAGT
The DNA here is from genome assembly GCA_030737845.1 of Acorus calamus. Classification (NCBI taxonomy): domain Eukaryota; kingdom Viridiplantae; phylum Streptophyta; class Magnoliopsida; order Acorales; family Acoraceae; genus Acorus; species Acorus calamus. The sequence goes on along the minus strand of CM060875.1, from coordinate 17,507,022 downwards.
GTTTGCATTTTATTCTCATCTTCCGAGGAGCTAACCTGGTCATATAAGAGTGAATTATTATACATGGAAGCTTTTCTTTTTGGTAGGCAAGTATTTTGTTTTCTTTTACTGATTATATCTTATTCTATCAATAGAACTCAGACCAGGACCCCTCTATGAAGAAGGGCTACCTTAGCTAATTAGCCAAGAGGCCTTGTCAAATGTTCGGAGTTCAGGAATAATTCGGCAAGGATAAATATTTGCAATTCAGTAATATTCGAGTTAATTTTGAGAAATTTGCAAAAAGTTTGGAAAAATAAGAGATTTTGAAAATAAGAAATTGCTTATGACATGCAAAATCACCAATATTAAATGAAATTCATCATTCTCAGTGATGATATCAAACATTACAAAAACTTCTGAATAGGAAAAATCATAAAAAGCAGCATAGAAAAGCCTGGAGCATTTGCTTTCCCTTTTTGGTTTTAATTATGTTGCACAAGTAAAATATGTATAACGCAATTAATGCATATTTAATACATTTAATATGTGAAATATTAACTAAGCCGTGTATTGTTAATGAGACGTGATTTATAGGGAGTTGGACTTTTAATAAAAAGTGTGTGTATAATACGTGAATGATCAATAATTCAGAGTATTTGGTAACAAGGCTTATGGGATGCATAAGATTAATAGGACATCAACTTCTATGTATGCTTACCAGGATTTCAACTTCTTCAGACTGCAAAGACGTCTGAAGGGCAACAAACTGCATAACATCCCTCAGTATTAGGTCAAACATGACTTGGAAAAGGAGCAAAGAAAATATGCAAGCAAAACTTCACCTGGCACAGTTGTTTAATAAACAAGGTTGGCCGGCAGCAAAGATGAGGTCGTTGTAAACTTGGGATTGTTTTGTCGTCCAAAGGGAGTAGCGTCAGATGTATATCATACTGGAAAGGAAATTGTGGAACACTGAATCATGCTAATGTAATGCTTGTTATTCTTATTTCTTAATAATTATAATATTTACATAATATTCTTATTCTTATTGTCGTTAATAATAATAATAACAATAAGAAATATGGCAAGGAAGATTTTCACCTTATCATCATCTGCATCTACGCTGCGGAGGTATTCCATCAACCTAGATACTCGGTTGCCCTTGGTATCCTTTCCATTTGAACCATTTAAACTTCCATATCGAGTGTGACTCCGCGTCCCACCCTTTCCCCAAACGAGTGCCTCCACAGCTGCTGGTCGCTCATCATTTTCTGGGCAGCCACCATCAAGATTGGTAGGCACAGACCATCTCCTACATCTTTTTGGTCTAACTTCATGACATTGTTCTTCCGCAGAAGATGAATCCTTCCCTCCATCATTACAATTCGCGTCCTCGTCTTCATCATCCGAGCCACCAAGTTCTCCTGTGCCACGGGTGTTTCTACGCCTCCCTCGTGGAGAACTGTTCTGTCCATTAGCATTTCGAGATCTCCTTGTGGTCCTTCTCTTACCAAGTGCATCAGACTGCCGACGTAGAGTTTCAGCAATTGTTTCTTGAATCTACCTCATGAACAGCGTGGGAAGATGAATCCAGAAGGGAAAACAAATTCTTTGTTAATAGAGGGAAAATATCAAGATTATATGTATGCAGAGTAAAGGTAAAATCTTGTGAAAGTACCTGCTTGTTGCGAGTTTTCTCAAACTCATGAAAAGCCAGTTCCTGCGACCAAAATTCAACCAACAGTAAGGTTTTATCATATAATAATACAATGCATCAAAGAGTGAATACCATCGAGCAAGGAAGATTGATCTGTATAATGGTACCTCCTCCTCATACTTATCAATGTCTGGATACAGAGCTGCAATCAGCGCATCATAATTTGGATCGTCCCTCAATGAACGACGACTAGCACAGTGTGTACGGCATGCAGGACATTCATTGTTCCTGAAAAAAGAAAAATTCAATTCAATCAGAAGTTAGACGAGAAAACTATTGAAACAATAATGTCAACAAGCATTGGATGATTAACCATGATAAGACTGTCTGAACATACCCAAGTCGCATTGATTTGTCAATACATTCCCTGCAAAAGCGATGCAAGCACTCCATTACTGTCCTTGTTTTCCGGATGATGCCTAGCAGAAGACATTTGTGGATCACCATCAATACATTAAACACTAAAAAAGACAATCCAGTTTAATCAATACGAGCAAGTTGCTCTTGTTGCCTACTCGGATTCTAAAAATTTGCCGAGTCCAATGTGTATCAAAATGCCCTAAATGTTTAAATCAAGAAGAAAAAATTATGAGGTGCTAAATCTGTCCAATAATTCATCATTCTTTATTATCAAACTTAATTACAGGTGATCTAATGTTCTTTAAAATAGTCCTCATTTTGTATATTTAAAACAAGGCATGGTTTGAAGAAGGGTAACAGTCCCTTGCTCTATACACCCAAGGGCCAAAAGCATACAACTAACTCAAGAAAGTTCATGTGCTCATCATATGTATATATTATATATAGAGAGAGAAACTAGGTAGCATCCTATGAACATTTACAATATGAATTACGCGAATATTAGAATGTATAAACACCAGGGAATTTAAATGATTATATAACTTCCTTCTCAATTCAATTTGCATTCTTTTCCCAAAACAATATTCATGAGCAACAACTAAATATACATATCCTAGACAAAATGAGGACAAATTAATTGCTATTAAGCTACGTATCATGTCATATATCCCAGACACATGTGGTGGCGGATGATGCACCTCCAAAAGGCTTAAAACAGTATGTCGATCGAGGCATTGGTCCTTAATTCCGACTTGAACACAGACATTGTGTATATTTTGATGTGGTTTTACTTGTGTTAGCAATGCTCATAAAAAATATCAATGAAAATCTCTCAAAGATTGTAATTGAGTCAATTGTTACCAAGGAACGAGGATCAAGAGCCAACTTAAGATTGCACACAGATGGTTCTCGACTCAATGTGTGAGTTTTCAAATTCGACTGTCTCTAATTTTAGAGAGGAATTCTTAAAATTTTACTAAATTGTAGTATTGCACAACATTTTCATAAAAACACAAGTTTTTATAAATTTGCACAGAGCGTCTGGATGGCTTGGAAACCATCCAGACTGATTGAAGATTTCAGAATCAACTTAGTCCTTGGTTCAGGATAGTTAGCAATACTGCCCAGATGGTTTGAGGATTTTGGAAAATATCAGTGACTTTTGAATGGTTGGCACAATCATTCAGACCATTTAAAAAAGAAACCTATTTATGCATTCCATTTTTTTATCCAAGAATAATGGTTTTTCAGATTTTTTTTTAAAGTAAGATTGCACCAGAAAATCTGGATATGTGTGGAAAGACGTGTTGGGTGCATGTCTGAATCCAACACGTGTTTGACACCGATATGGCACCCATTCCACTGCTCGTGCTTTAGAGAACACCAATCATTCGAATTGCAACCAATTCTTGCCCATGTGTTCTTGAAGATCGAGATTACACTATATTCCTGTATATATTTTTTTCCATTCCCTGTGTTCAACCAATATACTGATTCAGATAGGAGAGAGATGTAAACTTTGCACTTTTTGCTCTTGCCCCCCTTCTTCCTCCTCTCGTAGAAACAAACCAGCATATACCTTATTGATAGCCACATAAAAGGGGGGGGGGGGGGGGGGGGGAATATGAAGAGGATTTCAGTATCTTCATCCCCTTTGTCACATAGATCACAGAACATCGATTCACCAACACAAGCCGGACTGCCCTATTAGCTTTTGGCAGGATTTCATTTAAACCAAGGGTCCACATGAATGCTTGAACTTTAAGTGGTGCTTTAAAACTCCAAGTATACATCAGACAGCTAACTTCCACTAACCCCAGAAGTTCATAATGGATGCACCGAGAAACCTAAGAGAAGAACTCTCCCACTTGACATCATTACACATAAATACTTACTGTCGGATTCTAAAGTACATTAAGAAGGCTGTGAACTTCCATAATTTCAACTTCATTTGATCTTTTCCAAATCTTAGGCATCATCATATGCCTGCCCGTGACACCTGGAAGGCAGATTCCGATCTATCCTCTTCACAGGTAGCAACTCTTACAAGATTTGGAAAATTTTCACCAATCATCCTTTGGTTCAGCCATTGGTCTGTCCACAGATGGATCTGAACTCCATTCCCAGTCTCAAAAACCAGCTCATTGTATACGAGTGACTCAGATCAGATATATCTTTCCATACTTGGATTTATAGGCAGCAACTCTGAAGGGGTTTGGAGAAACCTTACCAATCATCCTTTGGTTCAGGCATCTGTATTCTGTTAGTCCAAAGAAGGTTATGTTTTCCATTTTCGTGCACAGTGTTCTAATTGGCTAAAAAATATTGTTCACATATGTTGAGTTCAATCTTCAAGTTTGAGTGATAACCACATGGCCGATACTAAGTAATCACTGCTTATATTTTAATCTTATTGGTCATGTGTAAGTCAAACACGACCTATTTAAGAGGGGGGGGGAAAGAAGATTTGTACTTTCCCCATCAATCAAATTTCAAAAATGATTATGAAACAAATAAGAAATTGAATGATTATGGTTGTGGTTTTTCCCACTCTGAGTACACCAAAACAGCTGATTGTATAGTTTGGCGCTTTATTGCACAGAACATGGGGGAAGCAGTGCATCTGGGCTCCAGAGAAGGAAGCATCGTTTTCACAGTAGACAATTCACTTTGAAGCCGAACAGGTAAGGAACTAAGATGTTCTTCTGCAACTAATGATCTGCCGAACATTTGTCCAATTTCTTATGTCAACCCCATAAATCATCCAAGTATTCAAACATCACAAATAATATTCAAGGTCATTTCAGGAACAATATTCAGGAACATGTTCCAGATCATGGAAGATTTTCTCATGATGAATGGACAGCAGGGATGTGTATTTAGCATCCATTTTCATCACTCTCATCTATTAGCCAATCTGGATGCAAAATTTCTTGATAGGCTAACAATTTCTTCTCCTTCGAAATCCAACATAAAACATGTATTCTTGGTGCAAATCGTGTAGTCTACTAAGAAGGGAAAAACATGACCACCACCTTCAGAGTTCTTTTATGACAGTGGCTCCAATTACATACAAAATCAGCCTACCAATATTTTGGCTTCTCTTGATAAAAACCATGTCATATTAATATTCGCTTATTACAAGACTAATAAGTTACTGTCTAAGTTAATTATTCAAGAGTGATACAACATATTTTTCTAAGTTTCTTGATTCTTCCCTGGAAAAAAGATCTGAAAATCTCCACCATCACATTTTTGATATCCTATTATCAAAGAGCAGTCACATAACAAATTTATATAATGAAAGTCACATAACAATCTCATTCTAAGATACAGATTGGAATTATGTCATTCCAGAACTGAAATCAATGGAATTACATCGGTTAAGCAGCACTATAGATGCAAAACAACAAAGAATCATAAATAGTGATAAATTGCCAACAACTTAGCAAGGTAAACATTTTTGAAAGTTCAAACCTAAGCAAATTGGGCACTGTACTTCATTGCGTACTTCTGCCAAGTTCACCACAATATACCTGTGAACAGAAGAGAGCAAGGATTGTAGATAGTCATTAGGCTGAATAAAAAGACATTTATCATGCAGTCACAGAATAATACACACACACACACACACAAAGGATTTATATTGATTGATCAAAATATATGCATTCTGGGCACACAGATCAACTGTGTATCCCATCTTGGTTATTATAAGAGAACTGGAAAAGAAATTTAAATAAAAAAGAGACAAAAAGGAAATTCTTCTGTTTGATCAACAACTAGGCACTAATCACTAATCAATATGAATTATTTAATTTGCTACCTGTTCACATGAATATACATTCTGCCACAGGGAAGCACATGCAAAAATCTGATGGCATTATAACATTATGTTGATTAACAACGTGATGTAGAGAAGAGTTGTTCAGAGGAAGTCATCAACATGGATGACAAGTATAGAAGTGTCACGGTAGATGCTACAACAATAGAAGAAGGGGTGGTTCAGCTCTAGAGACTGTCTGGTGATTGAAAGGATATGCTACTTTACCTGATGTCATTGGGGATCAACTACATGTGTAGCTAATTGATTTGATTTATACATTTTGTCTGACTAGTCCATTAGTTATTAACAATAATTTATCCATTCATAAATGTTTATTTAAATCGACAGACTAGATTAAGAATGCTAGAAAGGTTAGAATAAGCTGTTGGCATGGGTTGTTAAGAGAGATCTGACAGAGTTTGTTGAAACTATTAGACGTCAGGCGGAAGAAGGATGGAAGCCGTCAATTTGGGAAACAAAAGCTTGGATAACATTGGTGGCAGGATTCAAGTAAGCATGAGTGGTTAAAACTAACCCAACAATCTCTGAAACCCTCCATATAAAGGTGGGATTGACTTTGAACCCTACAAACACTCCTAAAACTAGTGTTTTCGACATCTCAAAATTTGTAAACCTGTTGGATAATTTGGGAAACACCAATAACCTTAACTTCAGTTTGGAACACATGGTCTGCCTTTGAAAATTTTGGTTTAGCTATAATCTCAAAAAAAAGGAAAGTTTCCAAAGTAAGATAAACTAGAGAATGATTAATCAATCTCAGTGTGCTGCCCTATCAACTGCTTCCCCTCCGTCTACCCAGCTGCCACCCCACCCCAACCTTTTCTTCTATTTAAACAACAACATGAACCCGGTTTTCTTCTACGACTAGTTGAACCTGTCCTTCCCATTGTGTGCCTGCACCTCCCTACGCAAGTCACAAAAAATGTGCACTAAAGATATTCGGCAAAATTTCCATTGAATACATGTACACTCGTAAATCATATTGGATAATAAGTATAGTAAAAGTGTGATGAATCATATTGGATAATATTTGGTGTGAAGGTGGCAAGACAATTAAGATTAGCTTTTAAAAATTTAAAGAATGTGATGAATCATAAAAACTAAATGGGCATCCAAATTCCGAAGGTAATAAACATACAGTTCGACAAAACAGATACGGGAGGCATCCAATCCAATCGCTGTACTTTCTTGAACATTCGAAAAAGTCCAGACCTTTTTCAACATAGCTTGCATTGATGAAATTTCCCCAGATATCCTGCAATGCATCCACAACCAGACCCTCATTAACACACACACCCCTCCCCCCAACCCTTCCCTACCCAAACGATTTCTTGATGTCAATCTAGGAAACAAATCTCACTCGAATCACTCACATCAGACCATACATTCCATAAAAAAAAACCGAACAATCGCGTGTTCGCGTTCTTTCAGTACAACAGACGTCGATCAACATCTCAACAAAAAGTCCCCCCCCCCCCCCCGCCTCCCCGATTTGATCAGTTTCTCTCCATTTCAAGAACCAGAGGTTGATCAAGAAACAACGAGAACGAGAGATTTCCACAGCCACCTCATGAAATGCGAGAGAGAGAGAGAGAGAGAGAGAACGAACCCTTCATGGTCTGTAGCTTCCGCAGGTTCCTCCTCTTCTTCATCTTCAGGTCTTTCGTCTTCGTGGACTTCTCGGGCTTCCTCCATTGACGACATCTTTCCACCTCGGTTTCTCTCTCTCTCGATCGACTTATGATTTTTTTCTTCTTCAATGGAGTCGGGACGACATGGGTTCGGTCGCCTTGGGCGGAGTGCGGTTACTTGTCGGTGAGGATAAAGAAATGTTTACCTCCCGTTGCGTACTTTGTGTAAACACAATGTTTGGGATTGTTGAGGAGGAGGAACTTGGGTGCAAAATTAGATGGGATACTATAACGTTTATTCCTTTTCTGTTATAACGCGGCACCTGGAGGAGCGTTACGTTGATTAGCTTTGTACAAGTGTGGCAAGGTTCTATTAATGGATATAAATTAAGTTTTATTTATTTATTTAAAAAATTATATATATTGTTATATATTTTATTTTTGAATTTAAAATATAATTCTGAATGGGTAATAGTGAGGAAAGAAAGGAAAGAAAATAACAACCACAAATAAATAAGTAAATGCTAACATGCTACTCATAGATCCTTCCAATAGAAGATGATTTTAGGAGAACACTTAGGGTGCGTTTGGTTGCGCGATTGCGCTGCGATTGCGATTGCAGGAAGCTGCGTTTACAATCGTGCAATCAAACAGTTTTATAATCACAGTTTTAAACCCAGCGATTGCAGACAAATAGTGTCCAAAAGCTGCGATTTCAAAAAGCTGAAAAAGTGAGCTTCCTGCAGAATCAGGTTTGCAATCGCAGATTCCTGCATAATCAATTTTGTAATCGCGTAACCAAACGCATCCTTAGACCCCAATATTCTCTTTGTTTATTCGTGAACGATCACTTCTTATCACTACGTGTTTTGCTTCTACAATATATGTGCCCTGATATTTTGATAAAACATCTTCCACATGATTCATTCTACAATGACGAATCTGTAACCACGCCCAATGACTATTATAACTGGGCAGCGTAATGAAATTGGTAGAATAGGTGTGCTACCATCTGGCGTATTGTTACACAAGACACAAAGCATTGATTATGACATGATCCATTTAGACCTATAGACCTTGGTTAAAAGTAAGGCAACCACATGAATGTTAGAATAAAGGAAAGATCTACTAAATGAATTTATTTGTTATCCTTGGGTTCACAAGGTCTACTAAATCTGTCTTTATTCTGCCCTTATAGATTTTTTTTTTTTGGGTTTCTCATAACCTATATTTTTGATATAAAAAAAATGTGATACAATTGAGTTACGTCACATTTATAATACTTAATATAATCAAACTGCACCAATACCATATTTTAAATTAAAACAATACAGAAGCATAATACATAATAATAGTCACCATAATACGAAAACATGACATTTTCAATAGACATATAGATGAGGGAGTTCTCAGACACTACAAGAGGATGAAACATACCTTATAGTAAAGGTTACTTGAACATCAAACATTTTTTGGGACTCTTTGTCCACATATCTTCAACAATAGTGCTAATCAAGGTTTGTGAGTTTTGATATGCAAAAGTGGAATACTAGTATGTTGATGTAATTAGTTCTGTTAAATTAGTTTATCTCAATGGTAAAAGTAGGGTTTAAAAAGATGAGTTTACAAATTGGGTTTGAGTGGTCCCTATGGGAGGATGAAAAGTGTTTCTATTCTTTTAACCCACATTAGTTGGTTGAAAAATGTTTTGAGGATTTATAAGGTGAGCTCTTTATATTCTAGTGAAACATTTTTTGTGGACACCCTATGGTAGACCTTAGATGCGGGTACGCACACCACGCGCGTGAGCATTTTGGAGGTGCACTTCGCATCGTCGCTAGGAGCTAGAGCCTTTTCTTTTTTTCTAATTGGATGGTGGGGATCATTTTAATCGGATGCAATTTGGACTACCCGATGGAGAAATGTTCAATGCAATGTACATTGTTGCATTGATCAATTAGTGGTTACATTGATCAAAGGGTGCCATTAGAAGGGATGCATCATATGGTGGACAATCTGGACCACAAGATCGCGTGAAAATTGTGGACCACCGATTTGATGATTACTGTAACTCCTCATTTATGAAAGGGTGTGTCTTTTGCACCAAAAGATAATATTTTGCATATAAAATGAGACCCTTAAATCCAAAATGAATAGAACAACAACTACTCATCCTCTCATTTTTTTTATATTACGAGTTACGTCATCAACCCCATAAACAGAGAGTTCTAAGAGGTTAAAATAGAGAGTACACACTCTGATTTCAACACCAGTAGAAGCTTCATTATATCCTGAATGTTTTGATTTCTAACATTAATAAACAAAAGCTAGTATGTTGGAGTTATCCATAGCACACCCATGGTGATGAATTAGACATGTCACTTCTGTGTGGTTGTATCATCAAATATATTTAATGACTAACAAAATATCCATAAACATATAAATAGAAGAGAGTAAAAAAAAAATATTAATTGAATATGTATGGTACATTCATGGGAGGCATTGGTCAGTCACCCATCTAAAATGTGTGGGGAGATATTTATACATCTTATACAAGGTAAATATTCATTTAAATAAACAAACATGTTGATATGAAATATAATATAATATTAATATAAATTAATATGGAATATCACTTGAAAAGGTTGCAGTAGTGGTGGATAGGGAATAAGACCACTTATAGCACCCATATGTATAGAAATATCAGTAAAATTACTCTCTGTCATATCAAACCAAATAAAAAAACATTATTGTAATTAAACAGATGACATTAACTATTAGGTCCAACTCATTTTTCGGACTTAATTCTAGTCTACATATATTTTGAATTTTAAAGAAATAGTATATCTCATCTAATGAGGTATACACTTTTATAAAAAATGAAGCACATACTCTAATGAATTGCATAGATGTATTTATTAAAAATTAAGAAAAATTTCTATTGAAACATATACCTCATTAACGTGAGTATATGCTGTAAAATAAATCATAATAGCATTTAGGATCTTGATTAACATGTTTACGAATATTATAATCATATTTTACAATAATGCGGAATCATTATATTATATATATATACACAAACCTTTCTCCATGGTAAGTAACCTCCTTTGGTACAAGGACTTGAAAAAAAAATAGAAGGATTCTTCACTCTCCTATCTCTCTATGGAGTGGACTTACTCTTGCTTGTGCAAACACAAGATGTTGTGAGACATGACCAATGAGTTGTGAATGTTTCCAATAATGGGTGGGTGTTGGGAATACAAAGACATTGAATGTTTTCCTCATTCCAATGGTAATTTATGTACACAATTATTTCATACATTGTGTACCATTTTAAAAGGATGTATATACATTCTCTATCACTTAATGAAAATGTACATACATTATGTACCACTTAATGGGATACACACAATTACTCTTTATACATTGTGTATTTCTAGATTCATTATTCATGTATAGTCATGGGAGTTGAACCACATAAAAACTCAATTAATTTATACTTGATTGGTTCACTCTTCCAATGTACCTTTTTATGAACCAAAGAATGAAGTGGAACATTGATCATTACATGTCCATATTCATTTCTTTAATGGGTCATATTCTTACATTCTCCCACTTGACCCATTAATCACCCAGTTTCATCATAATATCATAATTAAGCAAAATTGCTAATGTGAGTCATGGCGGTTGTACCTTAATAAACAAAGTAGTAGTCCCTTCTATGTATTACAACATTATAATTTTATTTAACTTGATCATAAGTTGGATACCAAATAGACTAGATTACATAGCCTATTATAATGGTTCCACATAAGTGTCTTGTCAGGACATTTTCCTATTATCATTCATCCATTTCAATTCATGTGTACACATTATGGAAAATAGGAAATAACAGAAGCACATTAAACTTGAGATCTCATTAGTGTCAATCATACAATAAATTCATAATACATCATAGATAGCTACCAAGACCCATTCTTTCAACATGTTCATTAAAAACTTTTGGCCCTAAACCTTTGGTTAATGGATCCGCTATCATAAGCTTAGTACTTATATTTTCTATTGACACTCTTTGCTTCTCTATTTCATCTTTGACCGATAAGTACTTTAATTCCATGTGTTTAACACCATTTGAGTACTTGTCATTCTTAGAGAAGAAGACTGCTGCAGTATTATCACAAAAAATTCTCAACGGCTTGGCAATAGTGTTGACGATCCCAAGTTCCGAGATAAAATTTCGCAGCCATAACGCATGATTCGTAGCCTCGAAACATGCAATGAACTTGGCCTCCATGGTGTGTGCAGCAATACTTCCTTGTTTTGCACTTTTCCATGATATAGCCCCTCCACTAAGCAGAAAGACATAACCAGAGGTAGATTTTCTGCTATCGGGGCATCCTGCATGATCCGAGTCTGTGTATCCAATCACTTCCAAGTGATCAGATCTTCTAAATGTGAGCATGTAATCTTTTGTTCCTTGCAAATATCTCATAACCTTCTTTGCAGCCTTCCAATGAGCCATTCCTGGATTGCTTTGGTATCTACCGAGCATGCTGACTGCAAAACTGATATCTGGCCTCGTACATGTTTGCGCATACATCAAACTCCCAACGGCTGATGCATAAGGGATGACCTCCATTTGTTTTCGTTCCCAATCATTTTGAGGACATTGCATAAGACTGAATTTATCACCCTTTTGTACTGGTGCATCTGAAGACGAACAATTTTGCATTCCAAACCTTTCAAGAACTCTTTCAATATAGCTTTTCTGAGACAATCCCAATATTTTTCGTGCTCGGTCTCGAATGATTTCGATTCCAATCACAAAATTTGCCTCTCCCATATCTTTCATTTCAAAGTTCTTTGTGAGGAATTGTTTTGTTTCGTACAACAGACCTAAATCGCTGCTTGCAAGTAAGATGTCATCTACATATAGGATAAGAAAAATAAACTTGCTTCCACAAACCTTCAAGTAAATACACCGGTCAACGGTATTTTCTTTAAAACCGAAGGAAACAATGGTATCGTTAAACTTAAGATACCACTGACGTGAAGCTTGTTTAAGTCCATATATTGACTTCTTCAACTTGCACACAAGATGTTCCTTTCCCTTTTCTGAGAAGCCTTCAGGCTGCTCCATATAAACATCTTCCTCTAAACTCCCATTCAGAAATGCAGTTTTTACATCCATTTGGTGAAGCTCTAAATCAAAATGAGCCACCAATGCCATTATAATTCTGAGAGAGTCCTTCTTGGATACAGGAGAGAAGGTCTCTTTATAGTCAATGCCTTCTTTCTGAGTAAAGCCTTTAGCTACAAGTCTAGCTTTGAATCGTTCAACATTGCCTTTAGAGTCACGTTTGGTCTTGAAGACCCATTTACATCCGACTCTCTTTGCTTGTTTAGGCAATTCAACGAGATCCCAGACTTTATTTTGAGCCATGGACTTTAACTCTTCTTTCATAGCATCTATCCATTTGTCAGAATTATCTACTTTTATGGCATCTGCATATGAAACTGGATCTGCTTTCATTCCTATGTCAAATTCAGACTCTTGTAGATACACCACGTAATCATCTGAAATAGCAGATCTCTTTTCTCTTTGAGATCTTCGTAATGCTACTCCTTGTGATGTTTCTAGAGTTGAATTATTATTAGTGATGTCATTATTGGGTGGTTGATCATTAATTTGCATCTCATTATTGTTTGAACGATTATCAATAATAGGTGCAAGATTCGATTCAGAAGTTATGGGCAAGGGAACTTGCACCCTTACTTCTTCAATGACCACTTTTCGTGGTTGATCACTCCCACTATTCTCATCACTTTCTAGGAATTTTGCATTTCCAGTTTCTATTATTCTCGTGCTATGGTTAGGACAGTAAAATCTATACCCTTTTGATTTTTCTGGATACCCTATAAAATATCCACTTATTGTTCTAGGGTCCAATTTTCTTTCTTGTGGATTGTAAATTCTAGCCTCCGCTGGACAACCCCAAACATGTAGGTGTCGTAAACTCGGTTTCCTACCAGTCCAAAGCTCAAAAGGAGTTTTTGGGACTGACTTACTAGGAACTCGATTCAATATATAAACAGCGGTCTTAAGGGCTTCAGTCCACAAAAATTCGGGTAAGATAGAATTACTTATCATACTCCTCACCATATCCATTAATGTACGATTGCGCCTCTCAGCTACACCATTCTGCTGAGGAGTACCGGGCATCGTATATTGTGCACGAATTCCATACTTTGCTAGGAGTTTAGCAAATGGACCGGGGTGTTGTCCTGTTTCATCATATCTCCCATAATACTCACCACCTCTATCAGAACGAATGACTTTAATCTTTTTATCTAATTGCCGTTCAACCTCAGTAATATATACCTCAAGGGTATCCACAGCCTGAGATTTATCATTAAGCAAATAGATATATCCAAATCTAGAAAAGTCATCAATAAAGGTAATAAAGTATTTTTCACCACTGAAACAGGGAGAAGAAAAGGTCCACATATATCAGTGTGAACAATCTCAAGAAGCTCATTAGCTCTTGTGGCACCTTTCTTAGTGTGTTTGGTCTGTTTACCCTTAATACAGTCCACACACACTACAAAATCAGTAAAATCTAAGGTTGGAAGAACCTTATCTTTTACTAATCTTTCCATCCTTTCTCTGGAAATATGTCCCAGTCGTTTATGCCACAAGATGGAAGAATTTTCATTTATCATGTTTCTTTTAATTCCAATATTTCTATCAGGATGCAAGGTCATTAAGGCTTCAGAAAAAGAAGAATGAAGGTTCAATTTATATAAGCCATCACATAAAGTTCCACAACCCATAAAAACATTATTCTTGAACAAGTTAAAGGATTTATTTGCAAAATAAAAGGAATAACCATCAAGGTCTAGTTTAGGAAGAGAAACAAGGTTTCTTGAAACAGAAGGAACATAAACAGTATTTTGCAAATCTAAATAAAAACCACTATCCAAAGACAAACGATAGGTTCCAATGGCCAAGACTTCAACTTTCATGCGGTTCGCTACTAGGATGTATCTTTCATTTGGATTTGGGCTCCGGGTTGTAAGGAATCCCTGCATCGAATTGGAAACATGAATAGAGGCACCTGAGTCAATCCACCATGTATTCGAAGGTACTTCAGTAAGATATGATTCGAAACATACATAAGCAAAGTGCTTACCTTTCTTTTCGAACCATGCCCTACGCTTCGAACAGTCCTTCTGTATGTGTCCATTCTTTTTACAGAAAAAACACTTTGGACTCTTATCAGTCTTCACATGAACCTGAGGAGCATCAGCAGGACCATGGACCTTTGGTGGAGCTTGACCTTTGCCCTTTCCTTGCTTTCTTCCCCTTTTAGCATCTTTATGAGCAATGAAATGAACTGAATGAATCCCTCTTTGCTTAAGTCTGGCCTCCTCTTGAATGGCCATACTTGTTAACTCATTGGCATTCCATTTGTCTTTATTCGTATTATACGAGATTTGGAATGCCTCATACTGAGGTGGAAGTGAGTTCAAAATGAACTGCACTAAGAAGGATTCATCCACATTCATTCCCAATGTCTTGAGTTTTGCAGCGATATTAGTCATTTCTAAGATATGTTGTTGCATACCTCGCACCCCATCATATTTCATAGTTGTCAGTTGTGCCATGAGTGTCCCTCTAATGATTTATCAGCAGTTTTGAAACGATCTTCCACATTTTTCAGGTAGGTCTGTGCATCATCAGCTTTCGGAAGTGATGATTTGATGTTATTCGCAATAGTCATGCGCATAAACATTAGGCTAAGTCTGTTGGATCGCTCCCACTGCTTAAATAGATTTTTGTCATCCTCACTGCTAGCCTCAGTGAGTTCAGCGGGCTTTTTAGTTTGGAGAGCCAAATCTAGATCCAGAACACCAAGGGTGAACTGTATCTGCTCTTCCAATCTGAAAAGTTCGATCCATCGAGAACGGGAACAGACGAAGCATGCGCATGAAGAGAAGGGGTAACAGGTACTGAAATAAGATTAAAATACTCACCAATTAGTTTGCACAATTATAATTATGAACAAATAGTATCATCATGATTTCTTCCTTTGGGCCGAGTCATGACATACAAAGCGTTCCATTTTTGTTTCACATAATGAATAAGACTAATTAATGACATCATCCATAATCTAATAAGACTTTTGACCTTTGGGCAACAAAAATCAAATATGATTATGGGTGCATACAAAATTATCTTATTCCAATTTCTAATTATTTGGTTATAGATCCACCGTTGGGTCAATCTACAACCTCCTAAATAGAAATTGTTAATTATCTTCATATAATATATGGTTATAAAATTTTATAGTTGGGCCACTTTGGTGACTACCAAACTATTCCATTTTATAAACATATAATCATAAATAATAAAACATAATATGATAGATCTAACATAAATACTTTCTCAATGATAAAAGCATAAGACAAGAAAGTCACGACCCATATATTCAAATTTTAAATATATCTACTTTTACTTTAAAATTTCATGGTTGTTTTTTCATTTATACAATTTATTAATAATGTACAATAAACAATATGGATAGTCACTAGCATTATGTGGATGAAAAAAAACTTATCAAATATGGAGAAAGACATGCTTAAACTTTCAAAAAACAATCTTACAATCCGAAAAACATGAAAATCACAATCATGCTCTGATACCACTTGTAAAATAAATCATAATAGCATTTAGGATCTTGATTAACATGTTTACGAATACTATAATCATATTTTACAATAATGCAGAATCATTATATTATATATATACACACAAACCTTTCTCCATGGTAAGTAACCTCTTTTGGTACAAGGACTTGAGAAAAAAAAAGGATTATTCATTGGTTTACTCTTGCTTGTGCAAACACAAGATGTTATGAGATATGACCAATGAGTTGGGAATGTATCCAATAATGGGTGGGTGTTGGTTATACAAAGACATTGAATGTTTTCCTCATTCCAATGGTAATTCATGTACACAATTATTTCATACATTGTGTACCATTTTAAAAGGATGTATATACATTCTCTATCACTTAATGAAAATGTACATATATTATGTACCACTTAATGGGATACACACAATTACTCTTTATACATTGTGTATTTCTAGATTCATTATTCAATGGATAATCATGGGAGTTGAACCACATAAAAACTCAATTAATTTATACTTGATTGGTTCACTCTTCCAATGTACCCTTTTATGAACCAAAGAATGAAGTGGAACATTGATCATTACATGTCCATATTCATTTCTTTAATGGGTCATATTCTTACATATGCTTCATTAATTTTCTATCGATGTATATAGGATTCGTGTAAAAGTTCATTTTTTATAAAATCATGTACTTTTATTGTACTATTTTAAAAAATTTAAAATATATGTAGACTGGAATTAGGATTGGAAAAAAGGTTGTGCGTAACATTATCCTTGATTTTATACAAACACTTGAGTTTAAGAAGAAAATTAGCTTATAAAAATTGGAGTAAATGTTTGAGTTTCTTTTGATTTAAGTAAAAATTTGAATAAATATTTGATTTAGAATGAGTATGGATAAATGATTGGAGAAGTTTTTAGATGACTTTTACTCAAATTTGAGTTTGAGTATACATTTGAATATATAATTGGAGATGGTCTAAGATGCTACAAAAAGATTGGAACAAAACAAGTTGGTGGTTACATTGTAAATATGCTACACAAAGAAGAGAATATAGTATTCCATAATAAGTTCTGAGTCATCAATTTTAATTGTTTGGATGATCAAACCATCTTATATGCCATGAGCGTTTCTATTTGCAAACTTTTCACAAATCTCTTGATTCATTTATCAAATCTTCTAAGTATGAAGACCAATAGAAGCACATGGTTTCTCCACAGTAAATATATATCATGTATTGAAACTCGTTGAGGTTAGTTAGTTTAGCAAGGGATTAATGTTTTAATAATAAATTATCATAATTTTATGGAAAAAAAGTACATCAATTTTTTCATTTTCATATTGTCAAAATTAGAACAAAAAATAAAGATAAATGCTATCACAGCTAGGTGGAACAAAATATATTCATTCTTATTTTAAATTTGAGACATTTATCCATAGTTTATCCTGATTATTTTTTTATACTAAATGAGGATAAAATGTCCTCCCACTCATTTATCATAAGTACCATTTATCTCATCACTTATCCCCTTGCTAAACCAACCCTTACATTTTTAAAGTGACAACATATTTCAGTTCTGATTAACATAACTTTTAGACCAATTGCCCTTATCTAATTATTTTTCTAATTTAAAAATAATTTAATGGACTATTTGATTTTTAAAACATTGGAATTGAATTCACTTACATACATCATGCATGTAACACAACATTGAGTCATGTGAGAATGCCCTTCTAATTAGCATTTTGACCCTCACATATTGGTTACCAAAGTCTAGGTTTTAATCAAAGGTGTGGCATTTTTTTTCAATTGTACATCTTGTCAAGGTTTCAATCACATACAATTATTTCTCCTTGGTGTGGTCATGTGGAGACTCAACATTTGTTTGTATTTTAAACTTCAAAGACGTGCCTAATTGGATCATCTTATACATGCACTTTCGTGGCAACTACATCTTTCGATTACATGTAACATCATACAGTTTAAATTTTGTATAGTGACTCATTATTTTTTTCTTAAATATTCGAATATTTATCTTGTTTAGATATTCTATAGATCTTAATTAAATTAAAATCCTAGATATCTCATAAAAGTAATTTTTAAAGTTGGAGCATCTCCAAGCTCGTCCTCTATTTCTTTCCTTACAATAAGAAAATGATTCTCAGTTATTTATTCTTTTATTTCTAATGAGTTCTTTATTAGAATTGTGTGTGTAATACATAGATAATAGGTGTATTATACATGGTTAGTAAAAAAAAAAAAACCTCACAGAAAAGTAGTTTAGTTCACTTTAAATGGTTAGACAAGCTTTTCCATTTGGGACTCCATCAGGGGACGCTACGTGCGTTGTGGGAAGCAAGAAAGAGTTGGAGAAGCGGTTTTTTAAATCATTTCAAAATTCAAATGCGAGAAAAAAAATACCATTTCAATGCTATCACCAAGCTTCAAACACAGACTGTGAGTTTTTTGTTTGTTTTCTTCGCGTCCGTCAGCATAAACACACCCCCGATGCAATCCCAAAAGGGGCCTACTATTCTAACCACACAGGGCTATATGTATCAAGTTGAATATGTGTGTCAACGATTGCCACTTAACGTTTGAATTCCTCCTCATCCAAATTAAAAGAAAAAAAAATCTTTGACAACAATTTTATGTGAGGATTTGTGCGTGCTATCCTTTAAAGCAAATGTCTCACAGCTCCTTATTCCCACAACGACATAGACTTTTTGGCTCATTCATAACAATTTTTGTATGTGGAGAATGTTTGGGAGTTGGTTGTATCTCTCATGAAATTATGGGATCTATTGTACCAGTGTCAAAAGTGTACTTGTGGTAAGAGATAGAATAATTGTCGAGTAAAGTACCATATAATAGATATATCTTATACTTCTATCTCCTTTATGGGTTATTCTGGCACTCTGTATTTCTTCGGGTAATTTTTTTTTGAAATATCACTTATTATTTTCTTCAAAAATAAAAAAAATAAAAAATTCTATATGAGGGTAATTATATTGAAAACAAATTAATCGTTTCGCTACTTGAAGGACATTGTTACATTCTATATGAATCTTATTTTGCTAACAAAATATTGCTGCATTAGATGAAATATGATTTATATATTAATTAGAAGATTTTTTATTTATTTATAAAGATACATGTTTTTTTTTAACATAAGGTATAGACATACAAAACAATCAAATTACGGGAGGACTGAAGGAAGAGTGTACCTGGCATTATCTTTATCTGAATTGCCTGAAACCAAGATTGACTTTTTGGCTTGTTTGTGGCCTCTAATGTACAGATTTGTTATTCCAGCCTGATCCCTCTTAAAATGAATCTCTTTAGAATATCAAATATTAATTGTGGATGCAATGAATGTCCTTATCTTTGGAAAGCCTCATGTACTGTTTTGCTGGAAATAGACAGCCGAAAATGAAATAGGGAAAATGATAAAAATAAAAATATCTAAAAAGTTAAAAATATCTAAATTAATCATTTTTAAAAATTATACAAAAAAGTCTTATTTTATCATTTTAAAAACACAAAAACTAATCTACCCCTATATAATTAGATCTTTAACATTTTCTATACCTTTTAGCTTTGTTAAAATATTTCACTCTTAATTTTGTTAATGTATTTCACACGTTCTCGTGTAGAACTTTTTTTTATTCTAAATTTTTTTGTGATTATGTGGATTTTGTTAGATACGTGTCAATGTAATTTGAGTTTTTGATAAAGAACTCCATTAAATGTTGATGTTTATTTTAACAATAAATATGTAATAATGACGCTATAAAAATGTAAATAGCTAAGTCAAAAAAATGTGAATAATGATTTAAAATACTAAAATATCATCTATTGCATTGGAACACAACACAAATCACATATTATGACTATACACAATGAAAAATGATAAACAATATCAGGTAAGATACGTATAAGAAATACATAATATGATATATAATAATAAAACCTCTAAGGGTATTGATTTTGGTTATATAGAAAAAAATATTATTTTGTAGAAAAAATAGGTTTTTGGTATGGAATAACATAACAAGAGTTAGAAGAATGTTAATGATCTAATTATATAAGGGTAGATTAGTTTTTTATGTTTCCAAAATTGTGAGATCTTTAAAGTTATAATTTTAAAAAAATGACTGATTTAGATATTTTTAACTTTTAAGATATTTTTTTGATAATTTTTCCAATGAAATAACAATAAGTTTATATGTCATTCATAAATGAAAGAATAACCGCCTTTAATTTTTTTTGTAATGTGTAGTTATAGGGTTTTGGTTAAAATTTTCCAAAAACTGGAATATGGGGATTTTCAAATGGGGTGGGATTGCACCAAAACGGGTTGAAATTAACAGTCCCCTTAAATAAAATGTGTAATTTTTCACTTCATGTGAGGCCTCAAGTGACTTTGGTCTATATGCTTCATTTGACTATACACCTCTTTTTTGTTTATTTTATCAAAGTGTATATTTTGCTACATAAAGTATATATCTTAAAAATTAAAAAACGCGAGAATCGCATGTGAAATTACACGCGAGATTGTTTCAATTTATCATACTTTTCTTTGTTGTCATTTTTTATTTTTTTAAGAGATTTTTATTTTTAAGTCCCTGTAAACATGTCTATTTAGGGATCGGTTTCTCACTTCTTCATATTTTTTTTAGTCCTCATATTTAACTGTCTATTTAGTTTTTAGTCCGTTCGTCAAATGTCCGTCCATACACCATTAATTTATGAAATGTGATTTATTTTAAGTTCATGTAAACTATATTATTTAGTGATTAGTTCCTCCTTTCTTCATATTTTACAATGACTAATCACTATAGTTTACGATCACTAAATAACATAGTTTATAAGGACTTAAAAATAAAATTACATTTCACAAATTAACGGTGTATGGATGGACGTTTGACGGAGGAATTAAAAACCAAATATGCGGTTGAATATGGAGACTAAAAAAGAAATATAAAGAAGTGAGGGACCGATCCCTAAATAGACAGGTTTACAGTGACTTAAAAAATAAAAATCCATTTTTTTAATTGCGTAGGCACCAAACATGGGGTTGTTCACCCCACCCCAATTTTTTTTTGGGTGGATGAAGGACTGATTAAAGAGATGAAGAGATAATTGAAACAGAGAGAAAAAAGAAAAGGTAAGAGAAAGAGAGGAGGGGTTGGTGAGGCAGTAAAGACTAATTTTTCTTAATGGGATGGAGTGAAAGAGAGAAGGGGTGCGAGTAAAACCCCCCCACCAAACATTATGCAGAAAATATAGTTACGTAATACATATGCATTCTGCAAAACTTTATAATATGTGGAATCTGGATCTTTTTGTTGATTTTGTTTTTGGCCTTTCCCCCCTTGATATATTAAAATCCAAAATATCATCCAATCAGGGAACACAAGTTACATATTAGCTGGGTGGGTCAATATCGGTGCATAAATTAGTGGGTCCTAGTAGGATTAGATAGGCATGCATACATCACCAATGGCAACTTGGCAAGCCTGGAGAAAGGAAAAATAAATTAAAACTGTCAAGTGGAGAAAGGATACAAAAATGTGTAAAATCAGATATTTGAATATCTAAAGCAACTCAGAAGTGTTACTCAAATCTGGCATGTATTACAAAATTACATATATGTTTATAAATATTATATATATTTTAAATTCCATTGTCTTGTATCATTAATCGTAATTATTAGATTTTGATCAAGTTTCAATTGTAAATTCAAAAATTGATTGCACCATGTTTAATCCCTGATGTATTTTGAATGACTCATGTAGACCGGTCAAATATCTATAAAAATATATATATATTATTACTCTTTTTGAATATGAAAATATTTGAATTCAAATTAATACATGTAATTAAAATATTTAAGAACTAACAATTTCTGACACAAAACAATACAATGAATCATTATTCTCTTTTGATCCCTTATTTTTCCTTCAACTTTCAGGCTTTGTAATTTAAAATCAGTAATGAAATTGAGTAGCAAAATCTTTTTTTTTTAATATACATATATACAAAATGAAACCTAACATTACAAGTAATATCACACTGAACCCCCCCCCCCCCCCCCCCCCCCCCCCCCCAACAAAATATATTGTTTAACCATATCTTTAGGTGTATGAATATATATGGAGCCCCATTTCCTGTTATATAACAGACCAATCAAGTCCTTCCAAATCATCAATCAGTGTCGATTGTTGAGTGTAAGAGATTCCTACCTAAAGATTCATACATGAATGACCTATCCTTACATCATCACAAACTATGCCAATATTCATAGGTGATATTTGCATTAGCTAGCTAGCCTCACATGCCCCATAAAATCACCACAAAAGCAACACTCTCAACTCCTCAACCCCCAGAATTCTATCTCCCAAGAAACCATAAACATGGGCAGGCTCTTCACCCTCCTCTCCACACTCTCTCTCCTCTTCCTAGTCGTTGATTGCCGGCCAATGATCGACAACAACGCCTTCCTCCTCCTCCCATCAGACAGCGAGGGCGAGGGCGACGACTCTGTGGGCACAAGGTGGGGAGTCCTGCTCGCTGGATCGTCTGGTTATGAGAATTACAGGCATCAGGTATTTCAGAAATCTTAATATTTTTGTTCTAGTTTAAATCATGGTTTAGATAATCATAAAAGATGTGAATTTTTAGTTTTGTTATTATAATTATTTGAGTGACATGTTATGCTATAATATTTCACCATAGTTTATTTGGAATTTATAGTAGCTAGCTTAAACTATATCATGACTTTTATTTTACTTTCAACTTTTTTTTCATTCATATTGGCCTGGTTTGTTATTTGTTACCTTTTGTATCTGGTTTTTTTTTTTTTTTTTTTTTGAGTGTGCCAGTTCTTGTTTTTTGTTTTTTCTTTTCAACTTTTTTTATATTGGGCTTGTTTTGTTATTTGTTACTAATAACAATGTTAGACATTCAGCCTTAATTTTAATACTAAAAGAAAAGACCACCTAAAACATACAAAGAGGTGGGATGAAAAATTAAAATGGGAAAGAACTCTTAAGTTATACTATAAAGAGCAATATTAAGTAAATCATTTTCAAAACTCTTAATTTTTCTCATCACTCGTTTAATTGAAAATTGGAGTATTTTAAGGAGGGGATGTCTCTTTATTCAGCAATTTTTTAAATAAAAAATATGTATTTTTCATGATGGTAAAGTTTTTTATTTTAAAAGTGAAAAGAAAAGGGCAGCATTAAAAAAAAAAATTTTTAGGTCCCTATAAATATAGTATTTAATGATAGATCCCTCCCCTATTTATATTTCATTTTAAGTCCTCAGCTTCAAATGTCTTTTTTGTTATTAGTCCCTCCACTACACGTCCGTGCATTTTTTTGTTTTACTTTTATCTTAAATAACATATTCTCATCTATTTGAGATGATGCTTGAGATAAACTATTCATCTTTCAAATGATTCAAACCTAAAAAGTGACTTCAAATGGGATCAGACAATGGAAAAAGCTTCAAATAGAATTTAAACACAAGAAATTTGAACAGGAAAATCTAAGCCTTAGACTTTAAAAAAGAGGGAAAAAGGAGGGGTATTTACGACTTTTCAGCCATTTTTAATAGTAAAATTGAGGTTTTAACAATAACATTTAACCATAGCTCCAGAAGATGACCACAAAAGTACCAATGATGTTTTGTCAGGGGTATTTTGACAAATATAGAATATAACAGGGGTATATTTAAAACAAAACATAGTGCTTCGGCTTATAAGTCATAGGTCACCGTCATGTATCATATTAAACATTTTAGTCCAAAAAAAAAGATTCCCAGCATTGATGGTAACATCAGCCACTCATATTTTGCCACGTCATCTCAAACAAATATAAAGATTCATAGAGAGAGATAGAGAGCTTTGAAAAAATCAAAATTTCGTACTGACGGTCCGATATTTCGTGGGGCGATAAATCGACCGATTCCGATACGAACAAGCAACCGATATGGGACGGCCGATCGGACCCGCCGCCGCCGCCGGCGTTTTTTGTCTATTGACGGTTTTGCCCCTCGTGGCCGTCGTCGTGGACGGACGAGGCCTTCCGTTCGACGGCGGGGATTTCCTCCGGATGTCGACGGACGGTGGTGAAGACGCCGTCGGAACGCGATGGGCGGTCCTGATCGCTGGATCGGCCGGTTACGGAAACTATCGACACCAGGTCGATTGGGATTTATCTTTTAGTGTTCCTGTTTTATTAATTTTGCTTTTTTTTTCTCCTTGTTTTGTGAAATTAGGGTTTCGGGTTTTCGAAAAGCCTCGATTTTTTCAGACTTTTGGGTTTTTATTAGATTTTCGGGTTTTTTTTTCCGGAGATTGGTGCTCCAAATTCTTGGTCATTCTTTACGGAGAGAGGGGTTCTAATGATTTTGGTTATGTAATTAAAAATCTGAAATTACCAAGCAAAAAAAAAAAAAAAATCTGAAATTACTTTGTTATGTATCGTTCTTTAAAATTTTTGATAAATTCTTTATTAAATTAAGGGTCTGTTTGGATATGAGTTTATGGAGATTCTGTATTTGAAAATTTAAAATTCTCAAGCTTAGATCCAAACACATTTTCAGTGTTCAGTTTTTCAAACCACAATTTTCTTTGTTTAGGCAAAAAAATTTTCTGTTGAAACTCTAATAAACCATAGTTTTTTAAAAGCCGAGTTTGAAACATGAGATTTTAAGAATCTCAATGTTTCAACCTCACATTCAAATGCACCCTAGGCTTTGTGTGTGTTTCTAATAGTGAAGCGCTGATAAGGGAGCTTTATGTAACAGTTAACATCACTTGATAGGTTGAGATTGATAACAATAACAATCATTTGTACAAAAATTTGGATATAAGCGTAGGATTTTGGGAATTCTTGTTGGAGTTGGGTTTGGAGGATTCAATTAATATGTTGCGCCATTTTTAGATTGTATATTTCCTTTGTAATTATCTTCGAGCAACTCATATGCATATGGTGGGTCACATATCTCACTTGGAAAGGGGGAGTGATTCTTTTGATATGTGAAACTGTGTTTTTGGAAAGGTTGCTCATAACAGCAGTCTGGTGGGTCATCTGTAATTAATAGTTGGTGTTTATTTATTTATTTATTGAAGAAAGTTAGGAGCCTTCTTAATTGTAAATGATGCCACTCGAACAAATTGGAGACAAGGGATCTCCTTACAAAAGAAATAGAAAAGCTGAAAAAGAAGTGGATCCAAAACCCCCCATTAAAGGATACAATATGAAGGAAAGCCAAGGAGTAAAGGCCTTTCTTTCCCCTCCCATTGTACTCTGTTCCACCACCACGTTCTAAGGGCATGATCCCAAGAGCAAAGAGACACCTTGATCGCCTCCCAAATGTTTTCAATGTAGATTCTTTTATCGTGGAAGATAGCTTCATTCCTTGCTCTCAACAAGTTACAACATGCCGCATGCGGGAGGTCCCTCATGAATTTGGCACCTTTTGCTTCTATCACCTTTCTTGACCACTTCTTTTGAAGAAGTCCCACATATCATCAACATTAGAGATGGTTTTTGTTTACATACCTTGTTTTAAAATTAGCCCACTAGTGCATAGTGTTGGGTATCTATTGAACACACGCCACCATGGGGCAAGTGGGAAGAGAGAGGGATAGAAGGAAAAAATAAAAATAAAACCAAACCCAATTTTTCACAAGTGTGGTTTCACTGAGTACTGTGGTGCCTGGATCACATCACCCTGCACTAATTGTTGTGGTGCTTCGTACACACTCATGTTGCAAGACGGGTTTTCTGGTTATGCATGTGAACTATATAGTTTTGGGATTGTTTATGTGTTTAATGGAAATCTAGTGATCTTTTAACTTTTGACTTTGTTCTTAATGAAAGTATACATTTCAAGCTGACATCCACATATAAGGTGACTAATCTTCCTTGAAGTTGTGCGACGCAGCTCATAATGGCTAAAGAGAAGAATATATTAGATGACTTGAAAGATGATGCATGAGCTATCTTATAGTATTACAATATGATAGCATCTGCAATTGACAGTATCTTCTTTGGTTTACAAACTTTTATGAGAGATAAAATTACCAATGTTACTTCTTGAGGATGACAGAATCTGGTGAGATAATTTATGAATAAAACTGGCATTGCATGAGAGATGGCACATCAGGAATTGGGAACATTTCTTGAGCCAAAACAGTTACAAAAATATTCAATTCATTTGGCTAGTTTTCCTCATTTATTTTGATATTATTTATTTGGCCCGGCCTGTATTTTATGTGTGTATTGTAAATTTAGTGTTTTCTGTCATTGCTTTTGACTCCATAGGGACCATTGCTGTAGTATGTTGTCACTAGCTAAAGTCTGACTCATATTTGGCTCATTGCTCTCTTATTCCATATTTTCATTGCTGAAGAGTTGTGAATGATTAAATCACACTACTAACTTGAATTTTAGCAAAAAAAATTGCTACCATGTTGTCTCATCCATCTGTTTGAGCAATGCCATTTTATTGTTCCAACATGGTGAGTGTTGTGGATGCTTGTCATCTTTTCATTAACAACTAGCAAGAGTAACAAATCATCTTGCCAAGTCTCTCAGGTCATAATGTTGGGGGTTGAAACAAAAGCAAATGGTATTACTAAATGCCCCTCCCGCCCAAATAATATAAGATAAATAAATATTTGTTGTTCCATAGTCCCATCCAAAAAACCATTCAATGGCTCCATCGTTTCCATGCAACTCAGTGATTAGTTGGAATTCATAACATGCACATACTCTCTTATTGAGTTTTCTGTAGCCTTTTGTCATTGTGGATATATCCACGTTACTCCAGTTGACATGGGGGAGAGATCATAGAGCTCCTTGTCTTCCCTTCCATGCTTCTGACTGATTGCCGCCTGTGCAGATTTTCAAGGCTTAGCCCATTAGCCACATTTTCCCATTCTTTTCTGAATTTTTATCTATCGAAATATGATCTGGAGGATTGATTCGGGAACTAGGTTGTTTGAGGCTTTGGAAATGTTGGCCCCGGGTACTATTTCCACAAGAAGTGAATGGGTTGATCATTTCACTTCATTTCTCCTTCATGACCTCTTCCTCATTTTCCCTTTGACTTTATTATTCTTTCTTCTAGGATACTCAGATATCAATTGAGGCCCAAGATTCATTTAAACTAAAACTTACATAGGCATTCTAATTTGCTGTTCTGCATGCCATTATTTTCTTGTCAGTAAAACTTCATCTAAGATAATTTAAATAGGAAGTCAGTTTTCTTGGGAGCTTTCTTTGGCCCTGTGCAATATGCTAACTGTTACCTTTTATTTACTAATTAATACATGGCATGCTCTTTTCTTGAATCCCAAGACAAATGCCTGCCTTGATTTAATGTTGAAATCTGACCTTTCTGCTAATGGAATATGTCTCAGGCGGATGTGTGCCATGCATATCAAATCATGAAGAAGGGTGGCCTAAAAGATGAAAATATCATTGTTTTCATGTATGATGATATTGCCTATAATGAGGAGAACCCTAGACCTGGAGTCATAATTAACCATCCACAAGGTGGGGATGTTTATGCAGGAGTTCCCAAGGTTTGGTTTTGAATTATTATGTTTCATTTTGTAAAATCCATTTCAAACTTCCTGTGTTTCTCTTTTGTATGCTAAATGGAATAGGTCTTCGCAGGACTATGTTGGGGATGATGTAACTGTTAACAATTTCTTCGCGGTTCTACTAGGAAACCAATCTGCTCTTACTGGAGGTAGTGGAAAGGTTGTTAATAGTGGTCCAAATGACCATATATTCATCTTTTACAGTGATCACGGGGGTCCTGGAGTGCTTGGTTAGTAGCTTAACTTGAATGATTATAGTGTTGCATGGATTTTATTTCTTTATTATCAAGATGGTTATTTCCTTGAGAAAAGCAAAAACTATATTCAAGATTTTTGTAGACTATATGTTGATCACTGTCACGAGGGTCTCTATGTTTACAAGAGATGCGGTGAATCATTCATCCTATTTATTTTAAAAAAACTCTGTTTTAATTGTGCCTAGTGTCTGAGATTAATTTTTAAGAATATTGACAGTACCAATTTCAAAGTACATTATTTTTTGCTAAAATAAATGAACATTAACAATCCCTTCAACTTCATTTGCAGCTTAATTTTCATGTTTTTTCGATGAATCTCACGTCCAGAATCTTTGTCTATTTCAGGGATGCCCACCTACCCTTATCTCTATGCAGATGATCTAGTGGACGTGTTAAAGAAAAAGCATGCTTCTGGGACATTTAAAAGCTTGGTAACTTGAAAACTATACCATCCACTGGTGTCCTGAAATTGCAATGAACTATGGCTTTTACAAATCTAATGATGGCTTCTCTGTCATTCTATGTTTTAGGTGTTTTATCTTGAAGCTTGTGAATCTGGGAGTATTTTTGAGGGTCTTCTTCCTGAAGGGCTAAATATATATGCGACCACTGCATCAAATGCTGAAGAGAGCAGTTGGGGAACTTATTGCCCTGGGGATACACCCGGCCCCCCTCCAGAGTTCGACACCTGTTTAGGGGACTTGTACAGTGTTGCATGGATGGAAGACAGGTTCGTGTCCCCCCCCCCCTCCGCGTTATGAACTTTTGATGTGACTTAAGTGGTATGAAGTTTCCTTTTTGTTTAGTTAATTATTATGTCTTTGTCCCAAATGAAGACAGACATGGCCATCTTGAAAACCATTGAGAACTGAAAATATGCTCCCATGACCCATATATTATAGAAGTGCATTTCCTCCACTCCTTAATGAAAATGCTTTCTAACATGTCTAATGCTTGAAACTGTTATCTTGACACACGCATGAAATTTTATGTTGTTCCAATAACAGGAGCATAGTGGTATTGTGGTATCTCAAATTCTCAATCTACTCTAGTTTAAATTAATGTAATTCATTAAACCATCATCTAGTTTTCCCCTAAAAAATTAAACCATCATTTAGATTCTAGCTAGATACATGTAATCTATTTTAGTGCAAAAGGTGTGATTGCATCGTAGTGTTGGGTACTATTTTTATTTTTTTTCAAATGTGATGGGTATGATATTGAAGTAACTGCACCTGAATTCATCTCCACTTGGGCAAAGGCCCAATGTTGGATAATTTTGTCCAACTTTTGTATTTTTCCTGCAAGCCTGTAAAAGGTAATTTCTCTACATATATTGTATTTTCTACTCTCCCAAATCTGCATATGAGTGGATTTTTGTTGTGTATTGAAACTAGAGGGTTATTATAAGTTCTGATGGACAATTGGACTATATCATTGCAAGATTAAACTAAAGCA
Organism: Acorus calamus; assembly: GCA_030737845.1. Classification (NCBI taxonomy): domain Eukaryota; kingdom Viridiplantae; phylum Streptophyta; class Magnoliopsida; order Acorales; family Acoraceae; genus Acorus; species Acorus calamus. The sequence continues at coordinate 17,477,438 of CM060875.1, read as the reverse complement.
TGAGGTTCTGCAGTAAAATGTGAAACTTGGAATTTTCCTTGCGATCTAGTGATATTGCTTATTTATGAAATACAAATTTCAATCTACTTTATGCAATGCTGACGTGAAATGGATATACCATAAAGTGATGCTAGTATATGTTTAGGAAGTAGTATTTGATAGAAGATTGTGGGAAACTAAATTTGGGTAATCATAGACTACAATGTCATATCCTGAAATGAAATATGTCACCACCTTCTTTGAGCAACTAGTTGACTTGATATGTTCTTTGTATTCCTTTCCTTGAGATTGAGCTGGAATCTGGGATATTGATTAGGACATAGAAGGATTAGCAGACATAAAGGAAAATATGCAAGTCTTGTAATTCTCTGGGGCATTGTGCTTTTGGTAATCCTTCTTTCTGTTGACAGTGACGTGCACAACTTGCGGACTGAAACTCTGAAGCAGCAATACCATCTAGTTAAGCCTTCACACTTCAAATTTATCATTGTTATAATTCACGTGCTAGATTGGTTTTCACAAATCTGACCAAATAATTTTTGAGATTTGTAGGTGAAAGACAGGACATCAAACCAGGGGACATACTATTATGGTTCTCACGTTATGCAATTCGGAGATATAGATCTCAATACAGAAAAACTTTTTTTCTACATTGGATCAAATCCCACAAATGATAATGCTACATTTATTGAAGATAATTCTTTGCCATCTCCCTCAAAGGCTGTGAATCAACGAGATGCGGACCTTCTGTACTTCTGGAACAAGGTGGGCCAAATGTGTTATTCAGCTTTATGTATAAACTCATCTCTGTTTGAAAATTTAAACTTCTACCCCATTATTCTTTCTCATGAAAGTTATTCGCAACTTTTTCATAAAAGTTATTTTTTGAGGAAATGGTTCATGATTTCTCCCCTGAAATTCACTAATTAAAAAAAAATGGCCGGAATCGATTATCTGAAAACTGATTTTGCATAAGCACAATTAGTTTGACAATTGGTTCCAAATGAGACCCTAGTGATATATGATGTACTTAAAATTTTTTTGCCTGATTTGATTAACCTTATTCTTTCATCAGTTCCGGAAAGCACCTGAAGGATCTCCCAAGAAACTAAAAGCTCAGAAGCTGCTGTTTGATGTGATGGCTCACCGATTGCACGTAGACAACAGTGTGGAATTGATTGGCAAACTTCTTTTTGGATCCGAGAAAGCCCCAGAGGTGCTAAAGACCATCCGACCAGCCGGACAGCCTCTTGCTGATGACTGGGACTGCCTTAAATCAATGGTGAGAGAAACTTTTTGATCTTCCTTTTTGACTAGTAATCACTATCTTTGTTTTCCACTGTTTTCCCATTTCTGCATAACCTCAAGGGCTGGTTTCGCAGGGGGGATTAAAAGAATTGGGGGACTGAAAAACCATTAATTTTATGCATATTCACATTTGACGTTGCATTTTGTTATCCTCATTTTTTTGCTTGTTCTTATCCCCAATTTTGTATTTATGTGGCATGATTCCTGACAAAATTTAAAAAGATTTATAAAGCACCAAGTTTATCCTTTCTATTAATATGAAGGGACATAAATTTCTTTTGCATGAGGGGGCATCAAATTTTATGGCGGAACACGCTCTTTTATTTATGTATTTATATTAATTTTATTTTGTGAAAATGTAGGTTCAAATGGTTTGTGCAGGTTTCTTAAAATACCGATAAAAATGAATAAAAGTTATTCAAACTTTTACCCCAAACAAAAATTTATTTTGGGTCTCAAAACAGACAATTATTTGCACTTTATCCCTCTTTATTTTTATGCCAAAAAGTGATAACTTGTTAATTGAGGCCTAGGATCATTGCATGACATTTGATTCTAGTCCATTGCCACTGGACAAACAAGAAAAGAGGGCTTGTGTTCCATGGCCTGTTTAGAAAACCCCCCTCTCATTATATATTTGATTGCTCATATTTTTATTATCATAATATGCCTTCTCTTGAATTTCTATGAACTCGTTTTCTTTCCTCACACGCAGGTGCGATCATTCGAAACGCACTGTGGATCCCTATCACAATATGGCATGAAACACATGCGATCCCTCGCAAACATCTGCAACGCGGGTGTCAAGAAGGAAATGATGGCTGAGGTGTCCGCTCAGGCGTGTGTCAGGGTGCCCCCTACCCCCTGGAGCTCTGTCCACAGGGGCTTCAGCGCTTGAATTGTTTACGGGATGCAATCGGGTGCCTATATTGGTTCAGATATATTTCCATGGCATGTAAAATTTTTATGCAAAACTTAAGAAAAAATGTGTAAATCAGTGGTATATCCCTGCTAAGCTTCTACCTGTAAATAATTACCTATGTATCATGTGATTGATAATGCAATTGTGTGTCAATTTTATATATATATATATATCTATTGTCTTTGTTATATCAATTGGGACATGTTACAATGTATATAAATTTACTAAGCATTTATAATGCATTTATAATAGCTTGGATGTCTTTTTTTATTCATATTAAGTTAGTGTATTGGGAAAATGAGGAGATTAAAGTGGAATGAAGGAACTTAATGTTTTGGAGATCCTCAGGCTTGAATGGGATCATGCAATGAAGGCTACCTTAACTTTTAGACCATCAAAAAGAAAAAAAGAAAATACACAAGTGAGAAAAAAGTGCATAAATTACAGTTCTTGTGCTCGTATTAGTTGGATAAATTCTCTCTTGAGTGATACTTTGGTGATTTATGGTTTCCTATTTGTCAGTGTGGTGTTGAAGTTACATATTTCTATTTCTGTTGGAAGTCAGCAAACTCAATTGCAGGTTTTCACAGTCCATGTAAAAGAAAATTGATTGAAAGGTCCCTCTAGCAGGCAGCGTTTGACTTTGTCCCGTTCAAATGTAAATTATGTTATTTAGTAGTCAATCAATCCATTTTTATATTTCTTTTTAAGTTTTTAATTTCAATCATTTATTTCATTTTTAGTCTTCAGTCAAACGTCCGGTTGTTTGGGCTGATAGATAATTGAAAACTTTAAATTACCATTTGAAATTTTTATTTTTAAGGTTCTGTAAACCATGCTATTTAGTAATCGATTTTATCTTTCTTCATATTACATTTTAAGTTTTCAACTTTAAATGATTTTTTCATTATTAGTCCCTGCGTAATATACTAAATAATACAGTTCACAGAGATTTAAAAATAAAATTTCAAAAAAAAAGAAGATTTTCATGGTGTGATGATAGTGGGAAAGAAAAGAGAGGAAGATACAGGGAGAGAAAAAATGAGAGAGGGCTTGGGGAGGGCAACAATGTGCGGTTGAGGTGAGGCTGAGGAGGGATGGAGAGAGAAAAAAGCCATTTGTCGGCTGTTGCCCTCCTCCCCCCTTCCTCTGTACTGCACCACTACCCCCCCACCACCCTCCTCGCCTCCACAGACCATTGATAGGAGTCCTCCTCCCACCCTTTTTTCATGTTTTTTAATTGGGCACGGATATTACCACCCTTGTATTCTCTAACCCACCCGTTTTCTTCCTCACCTAAACAAATTTATAAAGGTTTCTAACCCACCCCCAATATATATACCATAATAATAGCTTCACAAACTCACCCCTACCATTTTTATTATAAAAGTCTCTCTGTTGAAGCTCTATCCCTCTCTCGTCCATCCACGGCTGCTGCTCCGTTGCTCCCCTTTGGCTCCACCCCTCGCCGCCATGTCACCCGCCATTGTTGCTTATCCCACAAGTCCACCCGTTGTCGCTGCTACCCGTCCGGCTCCACCCACGGCCGATGTTTGCTCTCCTCCGACCACTCGCAGGTTGATGAACTTCCGATTTTGCACCCTCGTCGCTTTCCCCTCCCCCGAACTTCATATGAAGAGAAGAGTACGCTCCACTCGTTTGTTTGATCTCTCTTGATCTTTTTGACAACTCGAATTTTTCTTCATTTGTTTGTTTTAGGTGAAAAAAAGGAGATCCTGACGAATGTAAGTCCCGAATTTCTGATCTATTTATGAATTCAGTGCGAAATCTCGATTGATCCGTGTTTCTGCTGTGTTTCACGGTTTTTTTTATATTGAATAGGGTTTCATTTCCTTTTATCATAACCCTAGTTTTTTGGTAGATAAGTTCTATATCATTGATAATTAGTTGCACCTCTTAAATTTAGGATAGTTTGGAATGGATTAATAAATTTGATTAGATATAACACAATATTTTCATCTACTCAATTTATCCCATTTTATGGTGACTACCAAACTTCAAAGGCTACTAAATTTGAGTGATCAAGCCTAACTATACTTTTAAGACTTATATAATCTATGCAGTCGACTTAATAGATTAAGAAATAGGGAATGTGGTTTTCTAAGGAGATATTTAATATAAAAATAGCTTTAAGTTTGGACAGAGATATGGGTTACTACTTACTAGGATGTTAGCAAGTTAATATAAAGGAAAAGAAGAATGAAGTTATTTTTGAACTTACATGAAATTATATTAAGATTTGAAATTTCACGGAGACTCATTGGTTTAAAGGAGAGAAATATTTCATAAGAGTGATGTGCTTTTGAAGAGGAGTATCCATTCTCTTTGAGGTCTATTAATGTATGATCAAGTTAAATGGGTGAGAGGAACTCTAGGCTTGCTTTAGAAGAATATCTTGAAGGTTGAGTACACAATCAGGAGTGAATATCCAGGAATCTCAATTGTCACAAGAAATTAGCGGCTTGGGTACTGAGTATGATAGTTGGGCAAATGATATTAATCTCGAATTCAAAGAATGAGAAGGGATGTGAGAGACGAGGAAGTTGGGGATGCCATATTTTCCTTAGCTACATTGGAAACCACCATCACTACAACAAATTAGAGTATTAGCTACGAATCTTTCTCTGCGAAATTAAAATTCGTAGCTAAAGATGACTTTTACCTGCGAAATTTATTTCGTAGGGAATAGTTTTACCTTTTTCGACGAAATCTATTTGCGTTGCAAAATGTATGACCTTTCCCTATAAAATTTAATTTTCATAACAAAAGATATGACTTTTTGCTGCGAAATTGAGTTTTGTAGCAATAGATTTGGCTTTTGGTTGCAGATAATGGAGTTCGTAGCAAAAGATATAACTTTTGGCTACGAAAATGACTTTCGTAGAAAACAGTATGATTAAGTTTTAGCTCTTGGATTAAAATCTGACGGCTCAGATTCTAGGGCAACACATTACACAAACTTATGTTTAGGGTCGTCGTCTAAAAAAACAAAAACACACCTCCCCAATCTCTCTCGTCTTCTCTGCGGATTTTCTTCTTTGATCGATCACAGGTGAATCATTGTCGCGTCTTGCTGTATAAAATCTCTTATCGATCATCGAATCGATCATTTCATCTCTCTCAAAAACGTAAGAGTTTCAAATCACGGCTTCTGCTCGAATCGTTAGGTTCGTCTCTCTCTCTCTCTCACTCTGTTCTTGATCAACCTTCTCGATATCCAGATCTGCCGGTCGTGTAGATCGCAAGATGCCGAGATCTGAAACTTGATCACCGGAAAACCCTAGCCCCCACCGAAACCCCTCCAGATCTGGCGATTCCAACCTGAAAAATTCAGGGTCTCGCGAGATCGGTTCGAAAAAAAATGTCATCCCAAAAGATTGAGACGGGACACCAGGACCTCGTCCACGACGTTGCCATGGACTACTATGGAAAGCGCCTCACGACGGCCTCGTCGAACGCCACGATCAAGATCATCTCACCGGCCACCCCATTCTGTTACATGATAAATAAAAGGTTTGATCTCGAATTTTAGGGTTTGCTTATGTCCAACGGTTCGAATTTTAGGGTTTGATCTTCTATGTAAGCATACACCTTGTCCATCTCAGCATAAAACACAATCCTTCTCTCCCTCATATATGGATTCTCAGTCAGCTCGTGCAATCCCTAAGAAGGATTTCAACATCCGTTCTTTGCTTGCACGAAAGGGAGACCGAGTGGGGGAGAGGGGTTTCTCTATTGATTGAATGGGTTTGATTGAAATTTAGGTTTTTTCTGTTTAATATGAAGGCTTTGTTTGCCTTTCTTGTGGCCTTAGCTTTGTTCTCTATAAATGCCGACTCCTTTGAAGAATTTAGATAGTATCAAACTTCTCTATCTTGCCCAATTCTCCATTTTAGCAGTAGATTGAGATTTTTTTCCATGTGATATATAGGTGGAAAGTGCATTATTTGCTTTTTTTTTAATGGATGAATTCTGATTTGTGGCATGTCCATGTGCTGCTAGGTGTTAAGGTCTACGAAACTCAAGAGAATGAATTAGTTATTGAACCTGCAGTTAAATGGGCTGGCAATTCGCTGGCAATTCCAACATCTCTGTAGTGTTGAAACTGTTGTTTCTAAGATTGACTGTTCAGGTACATATTTGAAGAAAAGAAAAATGTGACCTTGGAGCTTAGGTTGAGTTGGCATGTTTCTAACTAGTGTATATCTTTCAGTTATTGGATTTACAAATTTTCCTCTCACCAGGTGTCACTTTAAAGCCGTTTGTGCCACCGTTTGTGCCAACCTTTCTGAGCTTTACAAACTTGACTGTGTCTTTGACGGACAGGGTCAATGTCAGTTACATAATCTTCATTCTTGAAGTTGTTATCTCTATTTTTGTTAATAGTTTATATGAATTTTCCAGCAACATGTTGATTTTAGACATAAATTTCTCAGAGGTGATGTCATGGCCATCCCTGGACTGTATCGATATGTTCAGGTAGTGTTTCATCTCTGTCATCATCTTGTCAAATTATTAAGCTCTTTAGTGTTTGATGGACATTATTGTTTGACCAAGTAAAACATTTGATATGAAGTATATTATCTGATAAAAAACATTGAATCATATGTCAAATAACTCATGCTTAAAATGCCATATCATTGCATATTAGGATTGTGGACAACCCTGTCATGGCCACTGCAAGGGAGGGATCTGTGTTGCATATCTTCATATGGTGTCCCAAAGAAGGTCAGCTCCAACCCGGCCGGGTATCTGGGTGGTGACTGAAGCCGTCAATCATTCATTTGGATCGGACGTTGAGGTCCCTTGGTGCGAGTCTTGTGTTGATCAATGCGGTGAGCAATCTTTCTGTGCTTATGCAATGCATCACTGATGTTCGTGCTACCCAAGTTGTACATAATCATCTCTACGGTGTTTCATTCGATCCGTTCTATGCTCTTTTTTTTGTTGCCAAACTTTCTTGTTTCAATTGTATGCATTAGTGTAAGTTTCTTTCTCATGTATGGCTGATTGATGTAGAAAATTCTAAATACTATCTAATGTAACTTGCGTCCTGTTGTGAAGTACGGTGCATGAGTTAATTAGACCAAATTCAATTCAACTTATTTAAAGAGATTATCACTCTACTATCAAATTGATTAGATAAAAAAGGGAATCAAATAACAGCAGTATTTAAAGACTTGAACAATTGCCATTGATCAACTATTTTTATATATGTTCTTGTTACCTTTATATTATTACTTGATAATCATGTTTGTCATTCTCTCTTTTGTTATTAATGTGGAGATGTAATCAGGTAGATTTGTAAGATGTTACCCTACATACCATTTTGGATTTTCATTAAGACTGCTTGTGTGGTCATCGTGCTCTAGGATCATGTATAAATTGTCAGTCCAACTCTTCTTGGGCTTGGCAATTATTAATATCGTATGTCCATAAGAAAATCTCCCACAATTGGATTTCCTTGCAAAATTTTGAATATACTAAAACAAAACAATTTGACGAGTGTTATGAATGTACGAATTACGATATGGTTTGAATGGGATCCGAGGCTAGTCTGCTTACTTAGTTTCTTAGCATATGTTCCTTTCCTGCTCTATCTATATGTGCCTTTCTTATTCTCCTGCTTGTGACAAACCACAGTTAAAATATATTTATTTTTGTACTAATTCTACTTGGTTTTATAGAGAATCCTTTAATGATTGCTAGAATGCTTAGTAAAGATATCTGGTAAACCAATTCTCATGCTAAGCCAACTAAAATCTCAGCTAAGTCACCAAAAGATTGATATGATGACTTCACTCTCCTAATTCAAGTGAAGGGTTTTCTGTTGTTTATGTTTTTCTCAATCTTACATAAATCAAAGTTTCTTGGACATAGTTTTTCCAACTAATGTTTCAAATTAGACAATAATAGTAAAATTGTTTTAGTTGCATCTTCTTTTTTTCATCTGTGAGCTTGTCATGGGAACGAGTAGATTATTCAAGCTGACATGACAAAGTCCTGGATTTGAATCCCATGACCCATCACTTTGTCCAAAAATAAAATGCTAAAGTCTTGGACCATATCTCTTCCTTCCCAACACTCTGCCATATGTGGAACCACTCTGAATGGTGGATGATGGATTATGTGTACTTTCTTGGATATAACTAGAGGTTCCATACATAGCCAGGTACATGATATATTTGTTTCTATATATTTCTATGCATGCCTACTAATCAGACATATATATGATAGTAATTAGAGAATCTGTCTCTTGAACTTTCTATTTTGTTGTCTTTAAGAGGACCATTGTGTACATACTAGTTATTTTTTCCACTACTACATCAAAGTGCTCATTTAATGCCACAACTTTTTAGACTGCTTTTCCATTCAGAGTTACAAAAGAACTTGTTGTTTAATAAGAGCCACAACGATTTAGACTGGATCTTTAGTTTAGAAAAAAAAAATGCACTAAGATAATAGTGTTATTTAAGTTTTAGGAACTCGTACATATTTCTCATGCAATTCAAAGCACTTTATCAAATACAAAATATTCATATTATTTATTAAACTTGTGGAGATCACTGCTTTATTTTTCAGATCCTTTTTCACTCGTTTGGGATCATAATGTCAAAGAAAAACTTGTGGAGAGGGGACTCACTGTGAAGAGTTTTAATGGTGATTTATTGTATGAACCATGGGAAGTCTACAATGAGAAGGGAATGCTTTTACAACCTTTGATGCATTTGCAACAAGTGTTTAAGTTTGCCAATCGAACCGACATTGGTTCTAGTTGCAGTTATGTTTAGCAGCAGAGAAATGATTCCTTCATTGCAATTCGTATTAATCTGTCACAATTTATTTGTTTCACAAGATACACTCAGATTGTCCGTCTGTATCCTTCATTGAATTTGTCATTTGAACATATGATGGTTTGTGGTTTGTTCTCACATGTATTCCATATGACTGATACTGCCATGTCAATTTCTGAATATGACAAAAGGTGTGTGTATATAATAAGTATTTTTAACATTTCCATGAGTTAGACTATAATAAAATTGATTGCATCTAGAATTAATTTTCTTCTTTATCATTGTGGCTCGCTTTAAATATTTCAATGGATCTTCAATTGCTCGATAGTGTAGATATAATTCATGAATGCTTCAAAGTGAATATTTGAATCCATCATACATACATGATCAATTCCACATGTAGAAGGGCATTGAGAGGGGAGAAACTAGTTACAGTCCCAATCCTTGGCATTCTTTTTGCACAAAGTGGACACTCTCAAGACTTAAACTACCTATGTAAGGACTTTCAATTCAGATATTAAATTTATTGTTAAATTCTATTTTATAGCGAGAGATGGAGGAGCGAAGACAGTTGCAGTCCAGTTTATTGTTGAGGGAGAGTCAACTCTTCTAGAGATCCTTTTCTAATAACAGATTTATGAGTTGAATATCTTATTGTTGTATTTTTCTTTTAAAGTATATTATAACAATTTGTAATTTATACAATTAGCTTTTATTAATACATGGATTGTTTTATTATTATTGTCATCATTAAATTAATTGTAATATAAAAATATTTAAAAAATCAAAAAGGGTTTTACTTATGAAAATGTGACCTTTTCCTGTGAAATATTTCACAGGAAAAGGTATACAGATTTTTTTTATTAAATTTATAGACTTTTAGCTGTGAATTAATATCGCAGCAAAATGTTACTTTTTCCTGCGAAATAACATCTCGTAGCAAAATGTGTCCTTTTGCGACGAATTTATTGTCGTAGCAAATAGTGTACATCGGGTAAAGATGGCCTTTTACTAGGACTATTTTCGTCGCCAAAGATAACGTTTTGCTGCAAAATCTATTTCGTAGCAAAAAGATACCTTTTGCAACGAAATTAAATATTCGTAGCAAAACATTTTCCCATACGAGGTAGTTGCAACAATAATAGTTACGAAATGATTTCATAGAGAAAGGTTTTTTGCTACGAAAATATAGGTTTTTGCTACGAAATAGGTTTCGCAGCTAATGACCAATTTTCTTGTAGTGCATATTCATAGTAGATAAGGGAATGGGAGAACATGACATTAAGGGCACGCACGAGGGGCAACCAGATTTTCAAACCATGTGATGCAACTCCCGAGTATCTAGGGTGGTTCGCAAGGATTAGCCATGTGATTGTACAGAATCCGAAGAACAAGAAATTGTGCAACATGGTGACCTCTTCCGATGCTGAGTTGGTAAACATATATGAAAAATATTGTATTAAATTTTATATTTTAGTTGACTTATGTTATGTGTTCATAGAATGTAAACTTTTATGTGCAGCGTCGCACATTGGTTGAATATCTGCAACATTTTCTCGATCGAAGGGCCCACAAACAGGCGCAAAAAGCCATCCAACATGTCATTTTCTACATCCAAGATGGGATACCTCTCCCCGATGCACCCATGGCACAGCGAACGACCAGGCAATGCCATCGATACTCGAAGACAATCTTTTTTTGTAGTTTAACAATGTTATACAGGATTTGATAATATATGGGTTATGGAGGTGTTTCAAAACGTCTGTGTTTTGTACGGGTTTTGGAGATGTTTTGAACAAATCAGTTTAATATGGATTTAATTATGTTTTGTACTTAAACACTTTTTGTAGTTGAACAAATCAGATTAATATGGGTTTAGTATGTGTTTTGTACTTAAACACTTTTTGTAGTTGAACAAATCAGTTTAATATGAGTTTAGTATGTGTTTTGTACTTAAACACTTTTTGTAGTTGAATAATATATATTAATTAGTCACATGAAACTAGATCACATGATGTGCTTGGACATCTCTTTTATGCTAGGCCAGATGCTTGTGTATTTTGGCCCTGTCTCTTTTATGTTAGGACAGGGAGAATGCCTCAGGTTTCTTTGACCTGTTCGACCTCATAGGATCAAATTGGGTAACAAATGACGACTTTACGAGGTCGAACAAGTCACAGAGAAGGCCTCAGGTATTTGTAGCCTGTTCGACAGTGTGAAATCGTGCTGAGAACTTCATGATGACTTCACGAAGTCGAACAGGTCACAGAGATAGCCTCGGGTCTCTGTGACCCTTTCGACATTGTGAGGTCGTACTGGGTAACAAATGACTACTTCACGAGGTTGACTAGATCACAGGGATGGCCTCGGGTCTCTGTGACCTGTTCGACCCTGTGAGGTCGAACTTGGTAATCATTGACGACTTCACGAGGTTGAGCAGGTCACAGAGATAGCCTCAGGTCTCTGTGACCTTTACGAGATTGTGAAGTCGTATTGGTTAACAAATGATGACTGCACGATGTCAAACAGGACACAGAGAATGCCTCAGGTCTCTGTGACATATTCGACCCTATGAGATTGAACTGGGTAATAAATGATGACTTCACGAGGTCGAATAGTTCACAGAGATTGAAAAAATTAGATGACTTCATCGGTAATAAATTCTCCATCTTGATTGAAAAAATTCAACAATCATCATACAAGATTACATAGAAAAAAGTAACTATTTTCCTTGATATGTCATTCAAAATTGACCATTCAATACAACTTTCCACTAACATCTGGCATATCTTGCCTTTACAAGTTTTACAAAAAATATTCCCGTCATCATATCTACAATACATCCATCCATACACCTTGCCTATACAAGATCTACAAAAAAACTATTGTCTAAGCTTTATATTTGCAATAGCTAGTCACCCATACATCATATTTTCCTCCTCTTTCACAAATAAGAATGACGCGTGGTGATCTCTTGGGGTCTGAAACATCTGATCCACCAATAACTACAATAACACCGATGTTCTGACCAACCCTTTTTACCCACTCAATCAAATTTTTTCGACTGTCGAAGACCTAAAACAATAATCGATCAAAATGTTAGAATTTCAACATCAAAATCTTAAATGTATACGCAATAAGTTCAGTTACCTACCAAAGGAGTTGTGAAGTTATCGGTAGTGTCAATACTCTGAATGGCCTCTTCATTGTTTGGGGGATATGGAATTATAAAGTTCTACAAAGAAAATACAATATGCACCATTAATATTTATGAGTTAATATTCTTTACAAAAACAATGTATATAGCATAAAAACTAACCTCATCATCCATTTTTTTCATATAACTTATTAAATTCCTAAATTAGGTGACCAAAATAATTTAACACCTAAACAAGAAAATCATTCGTTAGTTTAAGAACAAAATTACACAGAAATAAACACCACCCAAGGCATATCAAGAATACAAAGATCATTCCTACCACTACCACAAACAAAAGAAAAAAAAAACCACTATCATCATAACCACCATTACCACCACCACAACCAACATCATCCCTACCACCACCAAAAACAACATAACAAACTCTACTAGCACCGATTACACCACGCTAATCATGAGCATCACAAACACAAAGATTAGAAGGCCAACACGACCATCACCAACACCATCTAACCCACCAAAAATAACCCCAACCACTTTAACAAAAAAAAAACCTAGCATTGACACCACCACAACCATTACAAAACCAATCACCACCACACCCATCATAATAAAAAAAAACAGAAACAAAAAATTAAAACAAAACAAAACATTATCTATAGGGATTCAAACATTTTCATTTTTAAGGAAAAAAGGACCCAACATAAAGCTAGGGTTCTAAATCTGAAAACACAGGGTGATCAAACCACTTGCCAATGATGGAGGAACGGATGGGCGCCGTCAAGCATTCACCGGAGGAAGAAGACGCCGACGGGGAAGAGAGTGGACCGAGAGAGAGAGATGGCACGAGAGGGGTTTGAAAGGGGGTGGGTGGGGTTTATATTAGACATATGAGGAGTGAATAACTTAAGGGGTGGGTTAAGTTTAGATGGGGTGGGATACGGAGGGGTGGATTCACCTCTTAAAAAAACATCTTTGTTCTTTCAGAGGGGTGGGGAGAATATCTACGTGAGTGGAAATAACGGTCCCCTTTTTAATAAATTCTCTTTACCATCATGAATTTTTTAATGGGGTGGGTTTCTAGCTTCATGGTTGAAAGTAAAACCCCCACCCCTATGCAATGAATGAATATTTGTATAAAAAAATGAAATAACCATTTGATTGAATTATAAAAAATGGACCGCAAACCAAAATACGTACAAAGATTGCATATAAGTCCATCAATTTTGTTGCATCTTAAGAGTTGTGTCTTAAAAACATGTTTATGATAAAATATTTAAATTAAAATGTGCGTGAATTGCATGGAAGAAGCTAATATACACTCTTTTCAAATAATTGTATAACTCCTCACCCAAAAAATGAAAAATGAAAGAAAAGAACAATTGTATCCTTCTTTGAAAGAGGGGAAATTCTTCGTATTGGTAATCCAGGTCATATCAGATTGTTGAAACAAAGATACAGAGAAAGATGAATAGATATCCGTTTGAAATCATGACTTTGATTTGTCTTGAATTTCAAAAGTAAATATTTATGTCAAATTTTGTGGGGATACCCCGATATTTGTAGACATTGGACTTGTTGATGTGTCATTTTAGAATATTTCACGTGATAGTTTCTGATCCCATCACATGGATCTGAACCACCTTCATTGACTCAGTCAACAGTGATAGTTGTATGAGCTACATGACAACTGACACATTACAGTTGTCACCAATTGTGTTTTGCCAACTGTCCACGATAACATTTTCCGATACACATTTCATTGCACTAAAATGCATCACAAACACTTCATTTATTTGAGTATATATTTCTTGAGGGATGTAAAATGAAATACTAAACACATTATCCAACTTTTGTTTCATTATAAGAATTCATATTAGGCAAGAGCAAGTTCACAGGTTAAATCTCTATTTCTGGGAATTTGAGTTAAAGCAGCTAAACCATGCCTATAAATCTATAATAAGCACATAAATATCTTCAAAACTGCTTTTTATAGAAGTTGCCATGTCAATCTCAATCTGTCATTGCAACTTGCAAAGTTGCAAGCAAGTCATAAAACCAATGCTTGCATTATAAGGCTAAAGACTTATTACACAGACTTCACCACCAGCCGCACCCCAAACAAATAATGATAATTAATAATAATAATAATAACAACACCCAAACTGACAGATCAAATGATGCAAACTTTCTTTGCTTCAAACCTCTCTCATACCTATTATATATTAATAGAAAAAGACATAATAACTCTCAATATGTCTCAATCAACCTATATAAGTCCAACTCACAGTTGTATAAACAGATACATAAGTACCACCCAACATAGAAACCTCAGTACATTTAGCATTGCATGTTCAACACACACACGGAGCCATCAATGCTGAGCTCCAAATAATAATATAAAAAAATAGGTTGGAAGACATTGTTGAGTGGCTTTGGAGAAGATTTAAAATTTAAGTTGATGAGGTTCCAAAGATGAACAACCACATTGTGTGGGGCTCAATTTTGGAATCAAAATACAGTTGGTATGAGCTTAGGAATCTTTCTCTTTTTTTGGGGGGACCTGTACTTTGCACATTCTTGCAATGGATATAATTTTGAAATAAGATCAACATCATTAAGTTTTTTTTTCTAAAGAAATTGAAGGCATGTGTCCATGCTGTCAATTAGGGGTCGTTTTGAAACACAGTTTATAAGATAGTTTTAATGAAAATGTAGATTTGTAAAAAACATGATTAAAACTCATTCTTAGTTTTTATACACGCTTTTTAATTAATCAAACTATTTTTCCATCCGCTTGGAAATCTGTTTGAGATTTTAGCTTCATTTAAAAATAAAAAATAAATTAAAATGTGTTTTCACATTATCCCTTACATAGTTATATGGCAACTCAAAAGGGTGTTTCATTGCATGATTCATTGACATTATCTTTTTTGGGCGTTTTTATAAGTAGTTCTCGTATTCAGTCCTACATGTTGTCCAATTTTGTTGACTAGGTATATGATTAGATAAAGTATGATTTTTTTTTTTACATAAATTGGTATATATAATGTACAAGTTATTTACTGCATGAAAGGAATGCTTTTTCATGAAAAAAATCTATATTGCTATATAAAAGTCTCTTAAACCAAAAACCTGCCGTTTGACCTTTTTACCCCTGTCAATTTATTCAATCTCATTACAACCCATTCACACCACTTTAATCACAACTATTTGACCATTTTACCTCTACAATTCTATTCAATCATATGAAAATCCATTCATATCATTTTAATTTCATCAATAATTTATTTCAATACATGCATTTCATCATATTTCCATTCCCACCACTTTAATCACAATCATCTGACTATTTTACCCCTACAATTCTATTCAATCCCATGAAAACTCATTAACATCATTTTAATCTCATTTAAATTCATACATTTCATTATATAATAAAATCATATCAATAATTTACATAAATTATATGTATATAAATATTTGTATATATACCAACTAAAATTATATTAATATTTTATTAACTTGTAATTAAAATCAAATATCATAATATAATGAGAATACGGGGATGCTTATATAATGAAAGGATATTCAAAATATAATTCATTGTTACCAACTAAAATTAGATTAATATATTTGTTAACTTATAATTAAAATCGGATATCATAATATTATCAGGATAAGGGATATTCAAAATATAATTCATTGTTACCAACTAAAATTAAATTAATATATCTGTTAACTTATAATTAAAATCGGATATCATAATATTATCTGGATAAGGGGATGGTTATAAAATGAAGGGTATTCAAAATATAATTCACTGTTATAATATATTTTAAATTATTTTTTTATTATGAAAATTATGTTATAACATATCTATGGACAAATTCATTTTCATGTTCTTATTAACATTCTTTAAAACATACAATGCATGCATGGCCTATCTAAATTTTAAATAAATCTTATATGATTGGCGTTCCTATTCATATTGAAACACGTTTAATTTATTTACACTTTTACACACAAATTTTTGTTATTATAATTTATTAATAATTATTACTCCATTGTAAATTCAATTATTAATGACAATCTTAAATACCTGAAATTAAATCAATTTTTTATTATTTATTATTCACCAGGTCATTCAACTCTTCCCCTACCCTCTTGCAATAAATATATAAATAAATAAATCCTCCTTTACCCATATTGACCGACCCTATCAATTATTCAAAATCCATTTGTCTCCTATCTGTTCATATCTTATATACGTTTTTCAATAATCCATCTTCACCTCTTCCACTGTTCTTGTCTCATCCCCTCCTGTGTCCCCCGATGTCGTGGAGCACGAGGAGGCGAGTGACGATGCACTCTATGATGATTTTTTTCATCTGTGGATCCTTTTATTTATAAACTTTTTTTTCTAGATTGATTGTGCGAGTGAGCATGAGACCCCTATTGGATCTTATTGTGGCACAAAGATATTAGGGGTTGATTCATGAATGATATAATTTATCTCTTCAGTAAAAAAAATCTACACATTGGATTTTGTTTTGTTACCTATATCAATTGATTGAGTTCTTTCTTTTCATGATTCTTTCAATTTTAGTGTTTAATGTCACCGACCAAAAGGGAAAGAAAAATGTCACCGACCAAAAGGAAAAGAAAATCACATATGAAAACATCATAAAAAACTTGTACAATGTAAGTTCTTTTATTCATTATGTTATGTTAGCTACTAATTGTTTATCAAAGAACTACTGAATTTCAATAATATTGTTTGTCATCATTATAATTTGTGAATTAGTTTTTTTACTTAATTGTATGTATATTTTATTCACTTGGTTAGATAAAAAAAAAAGTGGTTTCTTCTTGATTTACTGAAGGATAAAATTTTCCATTGAGTTGGTGGTTTATCATATACTATTTCCTTGGATAGAAGATTGTTAGCCCTGAAACTATAATTTTTTTAATTGTACACTTCTTTGTTGATGTGCTAATTTTTTTTCTTGTTGTTGGATCGATTTGATTTTTTTTTCTGGGAGGTGGGGAGTTAGTAATTGGGGATGCAAGGCTTTTGATGATATTGATTTTTGATGGACCTCAATTTTGTTTTATAATTGTCAGCTATAAGCTTTTAATGGACCTTTTTTCTTAGTATTTGTAAGTTTAGATTCCTAGATATATATACAATCATACTATTTTTGGCTAACAAATTATTACAATTTTTGGGCCATATTATATATAAATATTATTGTACTTCTTTGTCGATGGCTAATTTTTATCTTGTTGTGTCAATTTGATTTTTGGGTGGTGGAGGGGGGGGGGGGTGTGTGTTTAGGGTTGTAGGGATTTTGATGATTTTAATTTTTTATGGGCCTCAATTTTTTTTCCCTCCACGAAAACACCCATTGAATTGGAATAAATAACTTCACCAAATTAATTTATCAATTATTAATCAATTCACACCGTCTTTTTATCTTCTTATTACATTAATTCATCCCCCTCAATGCATCCCCACATATAAAATGAGAAGAATTTTAATATGTTGGTCTGTGCATTCTTATATTTTTGGTCTTCAACGGTGTGTTATCCTGTAATTTAAATGGAGTATATTATATATGATTATTTTAAAAAAAAAATTATGATTTTTTTCATTTTTGATTTTTAATAAGACATTGATCAATCGCGGGGTTTCTTCCTTCACAACTTCTAAGACGAGGTGATGATCTAATCCAAGAGCAACAAATGTAAAATATGTGAGAATGGCTTCACTCTCACATTTATCCTCTTTTCAATTTCTATGATTCATTATTTTAATTCCTTTTTCTGAAAGAATTATATCAATTCACTAAAGAAAATTTGGGTTTTAAATGTCTTCAATGGAGTGTTATCACAAAATTATAGTAACAAGTATTATCTTATTCCAATATGTAAGGTTTTAAATTCAAATAGGATTTGATTTCATATAAGATTTTATTCATAAAATTTTTACGTTACAATTTGATTCCAATATTTTTCTAATCAAAATAGATTATAATAAAGAATTCAATAATTTCAGATAGGTTTTAAAAAAATTTAAATTGATTTTATTCATAAGATTTTAGGATATATATAAAAATTGGATGAAATCTATTTAAATATTATATTTCATTTGTGTATTAGTCAAAAACTTTGATGTTATTTATTAATGTCTTGAAATGGCTAAAATTAGACATGAATGTTTATAAAAACATGTTATTGTGTTCACGTGCATTTGCAGATAGACAACACTAAAAATGTTATTTTTTTCTTTAGTTCCCCATTTTTAAAAAAATTTCACCGATTCTCCCATTTTTTCCTTTGTTATCTTGAAAGTCAAAAAACAAATCTCATATAAGCACATTATTTTTCCCTTAATAGATGATTCTTCATTTCTTTATTCTGGTTGGAAGTAGCACACGAGTGGAATTAGTATCTATTCATATATCTTTTGCACTATAATTTCGTTCCTATGTTTTGATATTTTCATGATCAAAATAGAATACTTTTTTTTTACACTAATAGTGAATTATATATTCCATGTCCTTATTTTATATTATCCCCTAATCATGAGAATATTTAAGATATCTGAATTTAATTATAGATTAATAAATATATAAACTGTTTATCCAATTTAAATGAATTTTTCTATCCTATATTTTCCTCGAATTAGCTTTTCATGAAAAAAGAATATGTAGCCGTCTTCCTCTTTTTTTTCAGTAATTTCAAAATAGGTTTTCATTTTTTATATGAATTTATTATGATGGAATTCCATAGATTTTAGAATATATATAAAAGATATTGTGATGTCCATTTAAAGTTTAGTTATTTTTTAATATGAATTTACTTGTCTTCTCATTTTTTATTTTTCATTTGCATGGTACTTAGAAATTTTGCTGTTATTTATATCTAAAAATGGGCAAAAAATTTAATTTCATGGATTTTAAGATATATATAATATTTTATCTGTCTTATAAATTTTGTTTCTCATTTACATAGTACTAAAATTTTTTATGTTAATCATATCTAGATATGGCCAAAAATTTAAACTTTCATAATTTCCTCAAATGTGAACCGGGAATTTTGAATTGTTAATAAAAATATGAAAAATGTTTAAATTTCATATTTAAATTTGAATGTTAAATCCATTTTATTATTGATATTATCCAAATCACATAATATGGATGTTAAATCCATTTTATTATTGATATTATCCAAATCACATAATAAACTTCAGGTTTCAGATATTTCATTGAGGGAATTATTGAAAAATAATAGTAATCATTTTTAAGGTTTAAAATTTGAATAATATTTTATCTCATAGATTTTTAAAAATATAATTAGATGTTATAAAATCTATTTAAATTTTCAATAGATATTATTCAAAAATATTTTATAACATATTTCGATTCTAATATTTTCATAATCAAAATAGAGTACAAAATATTTTTGTAATGAAAATAAATATGTTATCACGACATTACAGCTATCAAATTTTTAAATTCCAATATATAAGATTTATAATTTGAATAGAATTTGATTTTAATCTATTTAAATTATGAATAGGAATTTTTAGTTTCATTTTGTGAATATGAATTTAAACCGGTATTTTCCTTATCAACATAGATTAATTTTTTTATAAGGTTATATCTTGGATATCATTGATTTTACAAAAGGAATCAAGCAAAATGGTAATGTTTCGGACAAAGAACAAGGAATACTCCATTCCTATATATAAATACATATACTCCTTTGTTTTATAAGCATCCCTTTATCATTATAATATTATAATATCCAATTTTAATTATAAGTTGATAAATATATTAATCTAATTAAAGTTGGTATATATAAATATATTCATGTACATATAATTTATACAAATTTATTTTAATGTATTATCCTGCACTATTCTCCAAATCAATTACTTTTTTTTTCATAATCAAAGTAGAGTACAAAATATCTTAATAATTAAAATACATGTATTATCACGATATTACAATTATCAAAATTTTATATTCTAATATATAAGGGTTAAAATTAAAATGTGATTTCAATCTATTTAAAATATGAATAAATTTTGTTTCTTTATGAAAATAGAATAAATTTTTTTTTCTTGTAGAGAGTTATATATGCAATATCATTGATTTTATAAATGGACTTAAGTAAAATGATAATGTTTCAGACGAAAACAAGAAATACTATTTTCATGTATATAAATATTTATATTCATTTGATCCTCTTATCATGATAATATTGTGCTATCCGATTTTAATTGTAAGCTAATAAAATATTAATCTAATTAAAGTTGGTACATATAAAAATGTTCAAATGCATTTAATTTATTATAAATTTATTTTAATGTATCATCTTTTATTATCATGAACTATGATCAATATCAAATATTATTTTTTTCATATTCAAAATAGAGTACAAAATATTTTTATAATTAAATATGAGATTGTTAAAATAGACTTTTTTAGTAGATTTTTTAAAAATAGTCATTTCAGGTATATCTTATATTGAGAAGATTTTTTAATGTATTTTTTCTTCATATAATTTATTTATAAATTTATTTCATCATATTTGTTTTCTATATTTCACTTTTTTGTTTCGATTCTCTTGTTATCTCTAATGTTAATCCTTTAGATGGATTCATTTTGACGTGAGATGGTCCCTTTGAACATCTCTCGCTATATTTTGAATTATTTGGTTTTTTTGAATTGATCAATGATTAATGAACACGGTATTCATTTGCTTAGATCATTTTTCCGGGCCTAATGTACTTATCAAGCGTGGTTTACTTTCTCGTTTTTTTTTTACTTTTAAAAAAATTTCTTCTACTGTGTATCAGGTTTATTGTAAAATCTTATGTGGAACATTGTCGACTACGATATATATATATATATATTGCATCTTTAGCACCAACATTTTTATTTTTTTTCATTGATAAACTATTTGTATTTGCTATAAGGACTTTTAATCTAATGTTCTCAATAGTTTCTTCTTAAATATAAGTCGAAATATATTCATTTGACTTTTTATTTAAGTATATATTTTATTAGACAATCAAAATTAGAATAATCTATTGGGTAATAACTACATAATAGTGGGTTTGGTATCTTCATAGGAAAAAAAATATATTTTGGTTAAATGGATGAATAAATAGACATTAGATTTCTTACATTTAGAGTAATATTTGAATTAAGATGTTATTGTAACTAAATTATTTACATGAATGTTACTAAAAAATACATTAGATTTTATTAATGTGCATTTGCACATACACAACAACTAGTAAAGAAAAATGTCAGGATTGCACATGATTTAATTAACCTTGATTACGGAAGCCAAATGAGGAGAATGCCACACACTTGTAGAATTGAATGAGACTCAATTCATAGCTCTTTTTATTTTCAATTTATTGCAAAATTGATATGTATGTTTTCTCTTATTTTATTTTTTTAATAAAAAAACCCAACTTATTATCACCAAGTGGACTTAGGATAATGCAATGTTAGATTTTGGGTCAAGATCAGAATAAAGATAATAATAATAAATTAATAGTAGTAGTAGTACTAATAATAATAAAATCATCATTATTATATTAATAACATAGCATTAACAAAATAATATTAAGAAATACCTATAAATGAATGAAAATGAAAAATGGTACCACACGTTTTACTCAAAGTAAATTGGTATTTAAAAAAACTCATAGATTATATCAAGGATCAACTAAAAATAAAAGTGATTTACATAACAAATGTAACTTGTTATATTTAAAAAATGGGATTAAGTTAAACGATATGTCAATACCTGCAATGTGATATATCGTTTGAATTTGCATCTAGGCAAATTCTACAGCGAAAATGCTAAACGTTGATCTAAAAGGAACAATGACAAACGTGACATTTTTGACGTTTTTCGCATTTTATTCATTATTGGTGTTGCATTCCAAACTCCCCTAAAACAGCTTTTTCTAAACGCTGGTTGGATTTTTACAAACAAGTATTTGTAACCTACTTTCAAATAGGCCTTTGGCTTAAAAACCTTAATATGTTAAGAGATAATAACTTTTTTTAATAGAAAAAATGTAGTCATATTCTATTATCAAATAGTTTAAGATAGAACATATCTAAATTGAGTGTGAGAGAGAATAAATTAAAAAAAAAAGAAAAATACAACCCCTCGACAAGAGATTAGAATTTATCTTGTTTAAAATTACTGTACAAGGGTATGGTGTAAATCTACTGTTATAATTTTTTATGTGAAAAAATAAAAAATATATAAAAAAATGTAAGGCACCCTCTTTCCCAGTTTTAGTCTTTTGTTTTTGTTTTTGTTTTATAAAGTAAAAAAGTTAACCCAAAAAAATCCAAATTCACTTCCGCACAGCATACTCACAATACAATGGTTATATTTAAGTGGATATGTAACATACAAGCATTCAATTAAGATATTATTTCTTCATAAATTCATTTAAAACAAAAAAAATCAGACACATTTAATGTGCTTGTGACAGAAAAAAATTAAATAGATGGGGGGGGGGGGGGGGAGGAGAGGGGGGAGAGAGAGAGAGAGCCTGATTATATGATTCTAGCTGCATCAGATATGATATTTAAATCTTTATATTTTCTGAATTTAGTTTTATTTGTTTCTCTTCAAATAGATATCAAGGTCCAATATCACTTTGGTACTTTGATGACTTTTATAATATGTCAACTACAACAATTCTAGATGCAATCATGCCTATAATCCCCGCATGGTTAGAAATTTTTGTAGGCGGTAAATGAATAAATTCTTAAAATAAATTAGTCTAATTTTTAGAGATAAAAAAATTATTATTTTTATTCAGATTTACATTTGATAATGCATTTTGTAATCTCTTTTTTTTTTCTTATTTTTAACTTTGCATTTAAATCATATGATGAGATAACTTAAAGAAAAATTTAAAAATTACAAGTCTACCGCATTAATATTGTTGGATTTGATTTTATGAAGTTTTTTGCTTTTGTTTTTTTGGGAAGAACAATCATAAAAGTTGTTCATGTTTTACAAAATGTGGTTAAAAAATGGAGATAAAGTATGTTCCACCTTTTACCTAAAAAAATATCCCTATTTTCTCTCTCAAAATATAGACAATTGTCCATGCTTTATTTCTTTTTTTCTTATGCTATATGAGATAACATGTGATTTAACTTAATTATTATTTTATCTCAACAAACCAGGCCTTAAGGCCTAGTTTGGTAAATTGATAAATATTTATAAGTTAGCCTAATTTATAGGGATAAAAAAATCATTATTTTTATCCAGATTTATATTTAGTAATGCATTTTTTTATCTTCATTTTTATATTTTTATCATTAACTTTGCATTTGAATCCAATAATCTAAAATATGGGATAATTTTAAAAAAAATACTAAGTCTACCCTTCTTATTAATGGATTAATATTGTTGGTTTTGATTTCATGAAGTTTTTTATTTTTGTATTTTTGGGAAGGGCAATCATAAATGTTATTTATGATTTGCAAAATAAAGTTAAAAAATTGGGATAAAATATGTTTCACATTTTACTTAGAACAAAATATCTCTATTTTTTTTCTCAAAATAAAGATAATTGTCAATACTTTATCTTTTGTTTTTTCTTCCTTATGCATATGAAATAACATGTGATTTAATTCAATTATTTCCTTATCAACCTCTTTTCTCAATGCCAAACCAGACATAAAGATGCAACATGATTTTTATCTTCATTGTAAATGAAGTAGGTATTTCAACGAACTATATGTACCTTACATAAAAGTAGAAATATTAAATGCTTAATCTAATAATGCACAAATCTATTAGCAAAATGAGATTGAACGTAGGGCTGCATACAAGGATTGCAGAAGACAACATCCATTCTTAAATATAAAAATCATCCATTCTTAAATATAAAAATCTTGAGAATATTATTATATATAGTTATGCAGTTTTTACTAGAGCTCACGCATTTTGTTTTTAATTGTGTACATAAAAGATATAATTTAAAAACCATAAAGTATATGATCTAATAAATTATACACACACACATTATATAAAATGTAAAAAAATCAAATACTTCATGTAACTAAGCACATATTTTGTTAAACAAAATAAGACTTGTTGCATCACATAATATGACCAAAATTAACTCTATTATCCGTGATCATTAAACTAATTGCTTCTTCTATTTTTTAACTTTTTGTCGATGGACAATTTGGAATTATGATTTAAACTGGCCATAGATTAACCTCAACATCAAGTGTCCACTGTTTATAGGGATAAAAAAATCATTATTTTTATCTAAATTTATATTTGGTAATGCATTTTTTTATCTTCATTTTTTTGTATTTTTATCCTTAACTTTGTATTTGAATCCAATAATGTAAAATATGTGGTAATTTTTAAAAAAATACTAAGTCTACCCTTCTTATTAATGGATTATTAATATTGTTGGTTTTGATTTCATGAAGTTTTTTATTTTTGTATTTTTGGGAAGGACAATCATAAATGTTATTTATGATTTGCAAAATAAAGTTAAAAAATTGGGATAAAATATGTTTCACATTTTACTTAGAACAAAATATCTCTATTTTTTTCTCAAAATAAAGATAATTGTCAATACTTTATCTTTTGTTTTTTCTTCCTTATGCATATGAAATAAAATGTGATTTAATTCAATTATTTCCTTATCAACCTCTTTTCTCAATGCCAAACCAGACCTAAAGATGCAACATGATTTTTATCTTCATTGTAAATGAAGTAGGTATTTCAACGAACTATATGTACCTTACACAAAAGTAGAAATATTAAATGCTTAATCTAATAATGCACAAATCTATTAGCAAAATGAGATTGAACGTAGGGCTGCATACAAGGATTGCAGAAGACAACATCCATTCTTAAATATAAAAATCTTGAGAATATTATTATATATAGTTACGCAGTTTTTATTAGAGCTCACGCATTTTGTTTTTTTAATTGTGTACATAAAAGATATAATTTAAAAACCATAAAGTATATGATCTAATAAATTATACACACACATTATATAAAATGTAAAAAAATCAAATACTTCATGTAACTAAGCACATATTTTGTTAAACAAAATAAGACTTGTTGCATCACATAATATGACCAAAATTAACTCTATTATCCGTGATCATTAAACTAACTGCTTCTTCTATTTTTTAACTTTTTATCGATGGACAATTTGGAATTATGATTTACACTGGCCATAGATTAACCTCAACATCAAGTGTCCACTATTTAGATTAGATGGGCTTCACACCTTTATTTTTGCTTTAAATGATTAGCTTTAATCCATATATAGGGTGTGAAATTTTAAGATGTACTTGGGGAAATTAATTTTGTTAAGTCCATCATTATATTTTTATTATTTTTTTTTCTTCTCCGTTTATGTGCATTGTTAACATTTTTTTTTTTTTTGATATCGGAGGGACTCTCCGTGGCTGACCTTACGGTCGAGCTGGGAAAGCTACCTCCGCCTGTTTGCCCCGATCCCCTAATTGTTAACATATTTGTGTGTCCACTGTTACAACAATGAGATTTAAGTTCATGATATTGATGAGAACCGGATACCATTCCTAGATTTTTTTAAAAAAAACTGCCAGCTATTAAAACTTTTTCTTTCCTTAAACCAAAATAAAATAAAAAACATTCCTAGTTCAAAGAACTAAAACAATCAATGCCAGTTAAATGGGTCCAACCCGACCCAACAAAAAAAAGAAAAAAGAAATAAAACCACGTGCCTAGTGGGGCCTTAGATTTTAGATCATACGGCCCACAATACGTGTATAAATGTATTTCTATTTATATATTATATAAATTTAAAAAGAGGACCGACCAACCATGTTAGGGGACCTTCCAATTATAAACAATGGGAACAACAGAACAAATACTGTGGGCCAATCATCGCATTAACTAACTTCATTGACACTTTTGCCCCTGTAAGAAACTGTGACTTTTTTTTTTTACGAAAACACCCTTCCAAGGACTGGTGGGAAAACCCAAATATGCTAACAAAATCGTATTCTAAAGGGGAAATTAAGCAGGGTCTATGTGATGTTCATCCGTAGATTATTTTTAGGTTTCTAAAAGTTTATAAGTTTTTTTTAGATCTTCAAGATGGTATAAAATTTCTTTTAAGTCTTTGAAAATCGATGATGTTGGTTTGTTAATCAAAAATACAGAAAATGTCTCTTGTCGTCTGTTAACATTTTGTGGATGTTAACAATGTATTGAGAAATATTAACAGTTTACTTAATATATTTAACGATGTAATGGTGTTAACTGTTAACAGTGTAGTGAAAAAATTGACTAAGAGTATTTTTAGTGTTATTGACGGACACAATAAAGGCATCCAGTTCTAAAAACTTAAAGATAATTTTTCACAGTTTCAGGAACTAAAATTTTATTTTAATAAATTCTGGGGACCAAAAAAATAATTCATGTGACCACAGATACCCTAATTAATTTCTCATATTCTATATTATATATCTCATATAAAAAATAAAATATATTCTAATAAATTGTATATATTTATTTATTAAAAATATTAAAAAATTAACAAATATATATCTCGTTAACGCGAATATATATTGCTAACAAGATACATGAGACAAAAATGAAACTAAAAAAAGTTTATGTATAACATCACTATTTAAAAAAAAAAATAGTCTAGTCACGTTACTTTTAGGCCAGGTCGGGGTTGGTTTAAGGTTCTAGAATCATGATCTTTCAAATATTTTTTTCTTATTTTTCTTGATTTAAAAGCTAAGTAATTACATTAAATAGTTAGTTTGTAAGAGAAATCTTATTTTATAAAAATTTTGTTACGAAGAGAGAATGGAATAATGGGAATCCATGTATTTCACTTAGGGTTAAATCCCTTTATATAGACAAATGAATAGGAGTTACACGTGTAATGTACTACACACATAATGAGATAACACATATAATCTAACAGCCCCCCTCAAACTCACGGTGGATCATACAAAGTGATTTTGTGAAGGAGAAACTGAAATCGAGGAACTGGATGTGACTTCATAAAGAAATCAGCAAGCTACTCGGCAGAGGAGATGTGCGGAAGCGATAATGTCTCTGCAAGAAAATGCTGACGAACGAAGTAACAATCGATCTCAATGTGTTTGGTCCTCTCGTGAAAAACCGGATTACTGGCAATCTGAATAGCAGAGCGGTTATCACAATGAAGAGGAGTAGGACCAGTCATAGTAACTCCTAGGTCCACCAAGAGACGTCTAAGATGAACAATCTCCTTGGTGGTGATGGCCATGGCTCGATACTCAACCTCAGTGCTGGATAGTGAAACAACCTCCTGTTTTTTGCTGCGCCAAGAAATGATGGAATCTCTAAGAAATATGCAGAACCCAGTGGTAGAGCGTCTAGTGGTCGGATCTCCAGCCCAATCAGCATCAGTGTAGGCCCTGAGAACCAGAGGTGAAGAGGATGCCAGATAGATCGATCTGGTGATAGTACTGCGTAAATATCTGAGAATACGCATAAGAACACCATAATGCACTGATCGAGGAGCTGAGACAAACTAACTAACAATACTGATGGCATGAGTTATGTCAGGTTTAGTGATGTAAAGATACACAAACCAACAATATGTCTGTACCAAGTTGGGTCTGGAAGGAGCTCACCATCTATAGGACGAAGCTTCACATGAAGCTCAAGAGGAGTATCTGCACTGCGAGTATCTGAGAGGGCAGCGCACTCGAGAATGTCAGCCGTATACTTCTGTTGAGAGAGCAGAATCTCACGATCACTCTGTGCAATCTCGAGACCAAGGAAGTAGCAAAGAGTGCCGAGATCTTTCATCTGAAACTGTCGACTGAGGTGATTCTTGACCAGAGTAATACCAGCAGAGTCATCACCAGTGATAATCATGTCGTCAACATATAGAAGAAGGATAACCCGGCCCTGCAATGAGGATCGCACAAACATAGAGTGGTCCTGAAAGCTCTCAACAAAATCAGCTGCCAGAATAACGCTGCGAAAACGCTCAAACCAGGCACGAGGAGCCTGTTTGAGACTATATATAGCCCGCCGAAGACGACAGACATGCTGAGGAGGAGTGTTGAGAACTGGAGGTGGTTGCATATAAACAACCTCAGATAAGTCACCATGAAAAAAAGCATTCTTCACGTCCATCTGAAAGAGAGGCCAACGACGAACAGCAGCAACTGCCAGAATGGTGCGGACAGTAGTCATCTGAGCAACGGGAGCGAAGGTCTCCTCATAGTCAATGCCATACTCATGTGTGAAACCTCTAGCAACAAGACGAGCCTTATGTCGTTCAAAGTATCCATCAGGTCGATGTTTGATCTTGAAGATCCATTTACAACTGATAGGTGTAACGCCATCCGGAAGTGGAACAACATCCCAGGGCGGTCGGAGGAGACCTGAGGTGAAATCCGGATCGGGTCGGGTCGGGCTGAGTCGGGCCGGGTCGGGTCCCGGATCTGGGAGTTGGTCCGGGTCGCTCCCGGGAGACTCTTGGACGGATCCGGGAGTTGATCCGGGTCGCTCCCGGGAGGCTCTCGGACGGATCCGGGAGTTGGTCCGGGTCGCTCCCAGGAAGCTCTCGGACAGATTCGGGAGTGCTCTCGGACGGATCCGGGTGATGATCTGGGCTGGACGAACAGGTTGGCGCGGACAAAATCCCAGACAATCTGGTCTGGACAATCCGGTGCGCGTGCTGGGAGAACAGGCTGGCAACTCCCGGACAGGATCCCGGGCAACCCGGGCAGGATCCCGGGCGCAACAGGGAAGGCGCTCGGGCAGGTTCCCAGGCGCGGCAAGGGCAGGCGCTCGGATGTGGCAGGTCCAGGCGCTCGGGCAGGATCCCGAGCAATCTGGGCAGGATCCCGGGTAGGATCCCGAGCGCTCGGGCTGGTTCCCGGGCGCGGCAGGGCAGGCGCTCGGGCAGGATCCCGGGCGCGCGCGGCAGAACCCGGCGCAGCAGGGGGCGCGACAACGGAAGGGCGGCGCTGTGGGGCTGGGCGGCGGCAAGCGCGGCGGCGCGGCAGGGCGCGTAGCGGCAGGAGCGGCACGACGACGATGACAACGGTGACGACGGTGACGGTGACGGCAATGAAGGATTCCAAAAAAAAAAAATTTAGGGTTTGTGAGGTGGTGGCTCTGATACCATGTTACGAAGAGAGAATGGAATAATGAGAATCCATGTATTCCACTTAAGGTTAAATCCCTTTATATAGACAAATGAATAGGAGTTACACGTGTAATGCACTACACACATAATGAGATAACACATATAATCTAACAATTTTAAATACTTCACTGATTGTAACAAAGTGATATAAACAATAACATTATCATATTTCACCGGATCTTAATTTTTTTCAATGATGTACGCATAATATGTCTTTAGATTTGTTTTTGTTTTGGTTTGTTTTAGTTTTTACTTCTTTTTATTCTCTCAGCCCCTATTCTAACATTTTCTATTTTGTACTCTTCTATACGAAATGAAAATGCATACATTATCTCAAAAAAAAAATTGTCTTTAGATTAGAAAGACAAAACTCATGAAATTTACAAATTTTACACTAAAATTCAAACCTAACTGAATTTGACCCAAATTTTGATTCTTGCTACTAATATCCACTTATTGAGCTCTCTTCCGACTATTTTGGTGCTGATTTCCGACGATCTGAAACCTTAAACATCAAAAACACGGGGAGGGGATGGTATACAAAAAGTCATTCGACGCCTAAGTCGAAAATATAGGGTTTTAGAAATAAATTTTTTTCACACACCTCAATGAAGAGAGCTGGTTCCCTATTTATAGAGTTGATTGATGTTGCTATAAGATCAACCGTCTTCTCAAATAATATATTTGTACTTGCAATGTTCTGGTCGTACATGTTGGACAGATCATGTTCTCGTTAATCGGGTTATGGACCGTAAACACATGGTGTGATGATATTGGGTTTATAAATGACTCTTACATTATGTTATTTGAATTTATATATTTCAGGAGTAAAAACAAAATAATGTGCAAATTGAAATTTCAATTTGGATTGACTAAACAAATTCAATTAGTTTTACAAGTTTAATAATTCAATTTTAAATTAGATTTGATTTATATATTAGAATTGTGTATAGGGAAAATGACCAAAGAAAATCTTAAATTAAATCAGTCACTTTTTTTGATCGTGTTTA
Source organism: Acorus calamus (assembly GCA_030737845.1). Taxonomy (NCBI): domain Eukaryota; kingdom Viridiplantae; phylum Streptophyta; class Magnoliopsida; order Acorales; family Acoraceae; genus Acorus; species Acorus calamus. Next base: position 17,446,963 of record CM060875.1, on the reverse strand, counting down.
AAAAGTCTCATTTTACAATTTTAAAAACATAAAAGACTAATTTATCCTTATATAATTAAATCCATAACATCTCTCTAATTCTTGTTAAGTTATTCCACACAAAAAACCTATTTTTCCTATAAAATAATAATATCTTTCTATATGACCCAAACCAATCCCCCTAGAGGTTTTGTTTATTATATATCATATTGTGTGTTTCTTATATATATTATCTGATGTTGTTAATCATTTTCATAGTGTATGATCATAATATATAATTTAAATATGTATTGTACCCCAATATAACAAATGATATTGTAGTAATCTAAATGCTTATTCTCATTTTTTTCTCTTGGCTATTCACATATTTTTATACGTATTAGTACATATCCATTTTTATAAAGAATCATCAATTATTTATTGGAGTTCATTATAAAAAACTCAAATTATATCGACACATATCTCACAAAAAAATTAGAGTAAAAAAATATCATACATGAGAATGTGTATAATACATTAATAAAATTAAGAGGGTGAAATATTTCAACAAAGTTAAAAGGTATGTAATATGTTAAAGATTTAATTACATAAGGGTATGTTAGCCTTTTGTGTTTTTAAAATTGTAAAATATGAATTTCTTAGATATAATTTGAAAAAGTGACTGGTTTAAATATTTATAATTTTTAGAAGGCTTTTCTTGTCATTTCCCTCATTTCTAATCGATTCAATTATGCATAAAACCAAACCAATTACAACCCTAAATACGGGGACGACCTTTTTTAGCGAAAGAATCTCGGGAAGGGTACTTTCGTCATTGCACTGGGATCTCCGGAAACGTCGCTTCTAAAAACTCTAAAAACTAAAAACGGGAGTGGCCGTTCCTAATTTACCAAACCACCCTTCTAAGCAACGCCCGTTGTATAGTAGATATGCCAGTAATTTAATGATAATGATGAGGGCATTAAAGTAATAAAAAGAAATCCAGCTGTCGAGTCTCCAAGAATTCCAGCCTGGCCGTTCCCGGGCAACTGCCCGACCTACCCGAGTTGCCCGTCCATCCACCCCTATAAATACCCTCCTCTCTTTTAATCAAAACCCTCTCTCTTTCGTCTGCCATTTTTAAAACCCTCTTTCGATCACCTTTTCGAAACCCTAACCCTAACAGTACCAATGGAGAGATCCCTAGCTTTCGCTCTCGCGGCGGTCATTGTCGCCTTCGCCGCCCTCTTCGCCACCGCATCGGCCGCCGAATCCCCCGCTCCCAGCCCCGTCTCCGCCGGCATCGCCGTCTCCCCTCCCGCCGCTGCCGCCGCTTTCGTCGTCTCCTCCGCCGTCGCCTACCTCTTCTCCCGGATCTGATCGGTACTTCTCTCGATCGGTTCCATACATTAGGGGTTTTGTCATTGCTGCGTTGTTTCAGATCTGTGTCCGTTCGGATGTCTTCGTCTCCACGGACGTCTGTGGCGGACCAGATCTGGTCGGTTAGGGCGATTGACGGTATGGACTGTAATAAATGATTTGTTGGATTTGTTGGATTTGTTGGTGGAGATCTGTTTATATTTTGATGGTTTATGTAGTGGTGACTATTATATAGATTTCTATGATAGAAATACTTTGATTGAATGAGATTTGATTTTCTGTTCTTTTGATGTTGATCGGGTGGTTGTGATTGATTCTTTTATGCTTTATACGAGGTGAGATCTATCTGACCGTTGGATTCTATATCAATGGATTTGCTGTTTATATTTACCTGAGTGAATTTTTTTTAATTGAGATGTATATATATTTATATTTCAATAGGGGATGAATTTGAAAGGCAGGTTTTAAGGATATGTTGGTGTTTGATTTGAGGAGTTGTTTTGTGAAAAATATAATATCAAAGATACAATATAAGACTGTAAACAAAAAAAAAAGGATACACTATGCGACATCTATTTTGTTTCTGACTTTGTTAATTAAGTAGATCATTGAAGACATTGTGTGGGTTATGATTAAGCTTTTTTTAGGTCCCATCCCATTTAAAAGGAAACTTGGTTAAGAATCCCAATTTTTCAAACATTTTTAATATTTTTTTAATTCCTTTTCAGCTTTGACTATGTAAATATGTTTATTGTTATGTTGTATAACATAACAAATAATAATATGTGATCGGTTGTTTTTATATATGTTAAAATAATAATTTTGAGTTATATAAATGATTTACACAGGGTAAATGAGACTGGGTGGGTTTTATATTTGAATTCCAAAGCCTTCTAGGGTCCATATCTTTATCCAAACCCAACTCTGATCGAATCAGAATTTGATTACATCAGTACTTTTCATTACCTAATGAGCTGGCGATGAGTGTCTAAAGTATCTTTAAATTTCACATTTGCGTGGACTTTTGTGCTTCTTTATTAGGGACTTAAGTAGTACCTAATGATCTGGCTGATGACTGTTTAAATTATCTTCAAATTTAACATTTGAATGGAATTTTGTCTTCTCTCCTTATTGGGGACTTGTAAGTACTATTGGGATTTGGACTAACCTATCCTGCCTAGCTGATTGTTTGTTGAGCCATGAATTTAAAGACAAATGATACACTGCATCTCTCAAATGTTTGTTTTTTTCTTCTTTAAGTGTATATATATATATATACTTGTACAATGGACATACTATCACTATACTATCATGAATAGTGTAGTATATACTTAATAAACCAATCTATTTTTTTTAAATAAAATAATTAAACACTGCACTAATCAGAATATATATATGACAGCTATGAATTGTGATTTTTTGACCCTCTAAAAAATTAGAAATTTCAATCTAATAAAATCAAAGTCACTTCAATTGCAACTTAGGCTGCGATTGCATGTGAGGTTAAAATGTTAATCTTGTGTTTTAAACTTAGTTTTTGAAAAGCTATGTTTTATTAGATTTTCAACCGTAAGATTTTTTTGACCTAAAAAAGAAATATGGTGGCTTGAAAAACTAAATATTGAAAATGTGTTTGGATCTATGTGTGTGTTTGGATGTGAGATTAAAATTCCAAGATTCTTAAAATTTTACGTTTCAAATCAGTTTTTTTTTTTTATTGGTTTGGGACTCGAACTCTCAACCTCTCAACCTCCCCTTAGGAGAGGGTACATCTCGACCACTCCGCTGGTAAGGGTCTGCTACATCTCCACCACTCAAACTCAACTTTTGAAATCTATGTTTTATTAGATTTTCAATATAAGATTTTTTGACTTAAAAATGAAGATTGTGGTTTGAAAAGCTAAACGCTGAAAATGTGTTTGGATTTGAGTTTTAAAATTTTTAACTTTTCAAACGTAGAATCTACTTAAACTTATTCAAACGGATCCTAAGTTTGAAGATTTTTAATTTTTTAGAATCTATCTATAAGGCTCCGTTTGGTTGCGCGTTTGAGGCGATTCCGCTTTTTGAAAAGCGGAAAATCCCAAACGCGCAACCAAACAGTGCAGCTTTTGACGGAATCAAAAGCTGGATTCCTTTTAATCTCTCTCGAAATCCGTGTTTTTAAAATCTCAAAAACAACGATTTTTTGTCGGAATCGATTTCTTGAATTGAAAAATAACTTTTTCTATCAAACATTAAACTCCTTCCAAATATTGATTCCTGAATTAAAAAAAAACATTCTAAAAAAGTCAAATGTTTAAAATCATCTTAAAAAGCAGTTTTATTTCAAAATCTACTTTTCAATTTGTGTTTTCAAATGGAGCCTTACAAATAATATAAACGAGCAAACAATTAACACACACACACTGTTTGTTGATGAATTGTCTCCCACGGCCCCACCTTACAATTCATTGTCGGCTCTGTACATTTTTGGTAAAACTTATAAATCGGACATTCTCAATTTCTTTTTCTATTACATATGATGCATTATTAAAAATTTATTTCATAATTTTATTTATCACTCAGTTTATTTAAATTTAAGAATGTAATATTTAAAGAATATTGTATTGATTTTAAAATATTATTTTTGTTATGTTAATTTTCTTCTAAATATTTGTAAAACTGATGTTATATGTGAAGCTAAATTATTTCATCAAACATAAATTAAATTTTCACCTTTAAAGTTTAAAATGGTATTTTTGACAAGGGGGTAAGGGGGGTGTAAAAAAACATTACCACAATATAATTAAGTTAAAACTAGAGGGGGTTGGATTCAAGATTTTCAACACGGTAGCTTGAACCCCAAATCGAACCATTGTAGAAATTGAGAACTCAAATTCAACCCGAGGAACCCAAATTTCCAATCCAGATTTTGGTTGTATTAGCATTAATTTAAACAAATTTGAATATATATGATACGAAGTTTGAAAAAAAGAAGAAACCAAGTCCCAACCCTCTAAATTCAACTGTCGTCTCCCCTCCACCTGCTACACTCCTCTCTCTCTCTCTCTCTCTCTCTCTCTCTCCCCCCTTCTCATTTATCTCATCCATTCATCCCTAGTTATAAAAGTGTGTATACAAATTTAATAGTATAACATTAAATAAGGTTTATTATTAAAAAAAATCAAACGTGGGGGTAACTTGGAGGGCCCAGGGCTGTAATGGGATATACCTAATGTTTTTCATTTATTATCAGATGATTCACATCATTTTATAAAAAATTAAAATGATGTCAACTGACTCACCTGGGTCTTATCAATATTGCATCATGAACGTGATATCATTACATTTTGAAGGTATATGTTAATTATGGATTATTTGCATTAATATTTTAAATTTTTTTTTTTATTGAATGTGATGTGTTTTGTCAATAAGAGTTGTCTTGTCAAAGATCCGCTTACGGGTACAGGCCGTCGCGCCTGAGATATTGTATCAAGAGAACCTAGGAGACATTGATGTGGTGCTGTCTAAAGGGACTCCGACACTCAAATTAGTGGAGTGAGTGAATGGAGAAGATGAGAATGAGAATGAAAATGAAAATGAAGAAAAAGACTCGAAAACTAGAATTGTTTACTTGTGAATGTCCTTCTCTCTCCTCCTTCCCTTGCTCTTGTAATCAAGTGAGTGACCACGTCATTTCCCGCATAGACATCTCTTCGTCTCGTTTGAAATCTTCTGTTGTGGAAGATTCCCTCGGATTCGAGACTAGAGCTTTGTTATGATGTCGTGGCCACGTGTAGCCCTCTCATTGGCTTTAACTGAGACTGTAACAAACAGTGGCAGGTGGCTTGTCGGGGTCATGGCACGTCTCTACCAATTTGTCAGAGCAGAGTAGCCCTGGTCATGCCTTGGGGTGTCAGTGGTCCCCCTTCTCCTATCCATGTTCGAATATGGGTCAGGATGGTTAGTCTGGTTGGCTGACTATGATCATTTTTCAAACAACGTTTCGATACAATGCCTTTGACGAAAGAGACACGGTTCGAGGTACCTGCTCTGGTTAGGGGACCCCTGCACAGGACTTGAGGAGTGGGAGTCTTTTAGTGAGCCATCCTGTTGTCTCTTCTGGCCGAAGGAGGCTCGGTGTTAACTTAAGTCGGGTTACATCACTCGTTTACTCAATTAACCGAGATACATGGCGCCCCAGAAAGAGCGTGATATTTTCCTCTACATTTATTTTATCAAAATATTCCTATTTTAATTTTGTAATGTTAAGTGAAGAGATTAACATGTGTGCAGATGACTTTTCATCATAACAAATATATATATTAAGTTGTGAATGAATCATAAACAATTTAACCTTTTTTTTACGATATTGAGAGGAATATGTTTCAAATGGACATATTTTAACAAAATAAGGCGTTTTTAAGGATATATATTTTGTACAAATACTTGTACAAATACTATTTATTTAATATAGTATATATTTTCACATCAAATAAAATGTCATCAAATAAATTAAATACATACTTTTTTGCATTTTGTTTAATAAATTTATTCAATTAGGTCCGCAAATAATGATTGTGTACATCAATGCCCTTGGTGGATCCACCTAGAAGGTTTTATATTACTTTAATTAGCACGGAATAAAGTGCGCATATATCTTCAACTCTCTAAGAAATTTACAAAATAAATGATAGAAAATAAATTTATTTCTTACTCAATCTTAAAAAAGTGTTTGTTTCAAAAGAAAAAGATAAAATTCTTATTTATTACTCGATCTTAAAAAGTTCCAAACAAAAAGATAAATTTTTTTTTTGATAAAAAGGGATGAATTTTTCTTGAGTTGATGTGAGAGAATGATGTAATAATTTTTTTGAGTAATAAAAAAATTGGTCAAATAACAGAAAATGCTTTCTTCACTTTTTTTAACCCCCATTATTTATGTGTGTTTTTCCTCCTCTCCCTCCAAACTCACCATCCCTTCTCCCTCAAATTTTCTGTATCACTTTTGATAATTATGAGTAGATCTTTTATATATATATATATATATATATATATATGGTCGCGATTACGTGCGGTATGCGGTCGGTGCGGTTTACGACGTGGGCCGTCCGATCGCGGGTCCATCGCATCCAACGGTCGACGTGAATCGCACCCGACCGTCCGATGCGATGGACCCGTGATCGACGGCCCGTGATCGCGCACCGCACCGACCGTAAACCGCACCTAATCGGCTCCCTATATATATATATATATATATATATATATATATATTTATGGACATGATTAGGTACGGTCATACGACAGGTGTGAACCACGTATATATATAATTTATCGAGGTACATACGTGGATAAAAAAAGTATATACCTTGATATGCTATCTTTATCAATGCATATACCTCGATAATATCACGATAAATGATGTATGTACGCAGTTTGCACCTGATCATCTCATTGAAGCTTATCAAGATATATACTTTCTTTTTCCACACATATACCATGATAAGTGACGTATATACGTAGTTTGCACCTGCTGCATGGCCACGCCTAATCATTTTCATATATATATACACACACACACACGAGCGATTAGGTGCGGCGAACGGCGGGTGCGACCACGACGTGGGCCGTTCAATCGCGGGTCCATCGCATCCGACGGTCAAAATTCAATGGTCCATGTTTATTTATATATAGTTTATCAAATTAGCCATGGATAATTAAACATGGATAGGAGATCACCAAAGTAACACATTTGTTTCATTCTTCAAATAGTCAATCTCTTCCAATTTAAGGACAATATATTGTCAGGCCAAAACCATGTCATGCAATTATTGTGCAAAAAATTGGAATAAACAGAAAACATTGCACATCACAAGCAAGCATTCAGTATGTTTGTTCATCATAAATTGCACATCACAAGCAAGCATTCAGGATGTTTGTTCATCATAAATTGCACATCACAAGCAAGCATTCAGTATGTTTGTTCATCATAAAATTAAAGGCAATATAAATTTCCACCAAGTATGATCATGGATAGGAGATCACCAAAATAATTCATTTCTTTCATTCTTCAAATAGTCCATCTCTTTGAATTAAAGTACAATATATTTTCCTCCAAAACAAAAGGACAGTATATTGTCAGGTCAAAACCATCTCATGCAATTATTGTACAGAAAACTGGAATAAACATAACACATTGCAGATCACAAGCAAGCATTCAGTATGTTTGTTCATCATAAAATTATAGGCAATATAAATTTCCACCAAACATGATCACTGGAGTATTTACATTTCCTGAAACCAACAACTCCAATATACAAGTGTAATAGTGCTTCAAGCTGTGTTAATTAAACAACATTTTCATAAATTTCTGTAGCGCTCCGATTTAAGTAATCAAAATTACGTAACATAACGCGTACGTAACAAAAAAAGAAATCAGAATTATTTCCCTATAAAGATCAATAATTTCATCAAATGCTTTATGTTATCCGTGAAAACCTAGAATAACAAATATATGTATGCATTGCCTCCTGAGAAAGATATTCCAAAAGTGGTAGTTGTTGCACAAACTCATTAGGAAGGAGTGCTTGTGTTTGTATGACAAAACACTTGAGACAGGCATGCTCAATCCAGATACCTGTTCTCAGCCTGGTTCAATTTAACATTATAACAAATCCACCCATCTTTGAATGTATCAAATCAAATAAAATCACAGGTATCAGTATAAAAGAGTGCTATTAAATTTCTGCATGCACCACGTTACCTAATGTAACATATGAAATCACCTAGCTTAGTATAGAATATGCTATGTCAATATATATTCTATTTCCAAAGACACAATGAACCATTTAATTATCTCAATATATAACCTAATGCATAAGTAATTGTCAGGATGACCTAAGGCAATTTGCATTCACTCTCATTTTCCTTCAGCTGGAACACATATCTAAGCATTCAAAGTAAAATTTCTCATTCCACATATTCTATCAAAACTAGATTACCAGTGGAGGAGAAATTCTCCTTCAAAACCAGTGTTAAAAATAAAAACACAATACAGAAGTTACACCATGAAATTTCTTTCAGCTGCCAACAAAAGTTCTACTTACACATTTCATCTCTCTCTCTCTCTCTCTCTCTCTCTCTCTCTCACTCAATTATTCTCTCTGTTTCTCTATTATCCCCCCTTCCCATCCCCCACAAACCATGGAAACAACTAATTATGACTCAGAATCACTGTCCAATGTCCCTATTGCCTTCAACCCCCTTCTTCTCTGCAACCAAAACACAAATACAAAAATAACACTAATTATTTCTTAATCAAAGAATAAAACATTAATCAATACAACAAAATACTTATAAATTCTTTCCCTTTCTTATTTTACCTTCTTGGTGACTTTCCTCTCCCTCACCTCGTATCTATCATGTGACAGTTCAGACAACCATGTCCCAGGGCATACCTGCTGCATGTATATAATTCTTCATAAATAAATAATAATAAAACCAATGTTTTAATGTAATGTGTGGTCTGCGCGTCCACTCGAACGGCCAGTTCAAGTCCGTTAGAACAAAAACATATATTTAGAATGGTCTAGAACAGAATAGTTATAAAAATATGCGACACATGTCGTCACACTTATCACACTTATGATAATTTTTATTTTTATTTTTAAGAAAACTAGATGTTTGCTGTTGTATTTCATTACTTAATTTGAATTACAATTTCCGAAAAGAGGAAGATTCCATATATGTGCAAAATAAAGATAAAAGGGGATATGAACTCTATAAACAAACAAACAGACGAACCCAGGCTACCGAAGTCGTCCATACCCCGATTAGACAAGTCATCTAAACTAGTGGGATGTCTACGTATCTGCCACTCACCCAATGTGATCAAATCAAGTGCCATGGGTATTAAAAAGAGCACACACATGCCACTTATATACAGACACTTGATTTTTATTTGACTATTTGTTTTAAGTGGTTATTATAAATAATTATTAATGAATAAATATTTTTTAATAAATAAACAGTTTAACACTTATTTAAAAAAATATTTTACTTGTTGATTGTTGAAAGACCGTTTTGTTCCTAATATTTCTTTACTTGTTGATTGTTGAAAGACCGTTTTGTTCCTAATATTTCTATTTTATAAAAATTAAATCAAATATCAATAAAAAAATATTTAATGAAATAGACATAAATATCCTTACATGAGTACCACAAATAAAAATTTATTTTTTTTGTCTAATCCAATAATTTTTTACTTTTTCGTTCAGAAACACATTGAAAAGTAACTTTTGGAATAAAACTGTTTTTTAAGATGATTTTAGACCTTAACTTTTATTGTGATTTTTTTTTTAAATTTAGGAATTAATATTTGAAAGCAGTTGATGTTTGACAGAGAAAATTGATTTACAATTCAAAAAATCAATTCTAACAAAACAACGTTATTTTTGAGCTTTTCAATACACAAGAAAAAAATTAAAAAGAATCCAGCTTTTAATTTTAAATAAAGTTATTCCGTTTAATTGCACGATTTTAACTTTTCAATTTTTAAAAAAACGAAAGCTATCCTAAACGTGTAATTTTATTTTGAAAATCAGCGCTTCGAATAAAAATATGCCTCATGTACCCGAAAAAAAAAAATTATATCATGCATGACAAACGGTTCAAAAGATGGGGCAACCACGCCTTTTATTTTTAATATTCACATTCGCCTTCTACCAATCCAAATCTGACCCTACATCCACACATCAACGGCTAAGATCGCCCAAAACAGCGTGACCTATTAAAAAACAGGGTGACGATATAAACAAGAAAGCCGATCCAACCAAATCTGCAAAAAGAACGGGACCCCAAAGACGACAAAGTCACGGACCCCATAAAAAAAGCCCCCATCAACCCCGATAATTTCAACCCTACCCCCTCCACGATCAACGATGGCAGAACCGTAAATAAAACCAAAACCGAGGGCACTTACGCTGAGGGTTCTCTGAAGGAACTTGGACCGCTTTTTGGGTCTCTGCGGGAGCTTCGACCCTCTGAAAGCCATGAAGTCCTCCTCCTTCTCCTTGTTCGAAAGCCCGATCTCGAACTTCGGCCACACGTGCGGATCGCCTCCGCCTCCGCACGTGTCTCCCGCCGCCTTCGCCGCCACATCATCGCCGCCGCCGTTCGTCTCCCGCGCCGCCGAATTCATCTCCGCCGTCGATTTTGAGAGACCCTGACAGACTGGATTAATCTGTGTGTAATAAAAACAAGAGAGCGAGAGAGGGTTGTTTTATGGAGAAATTACGGAAATGTCCCTGGACGGGATGGAGTGGATTTGGAAAGCGTAGCAAATGCGAGATCTTCAGCTTTTCGCGTTTTTGAAAAGACCGAGGGATCTTGGGGTGGAGGTGGTGACACGTGTAAGTAATCTACGGCTGTGATTTGAGGAGGGATAGGGACCAGGGGATTGACCAATGGATTGTTGCCACGTGGACGATGGATTTCATGGTGTTTTTGCGGTGTGGGACACGTGCAAATGATTTATACCTGTTTCTTTAGTGCTCACCATAAGTTATTCAATCATGTGTATGTGACATTTTTGTATGATTTCATTCTTACAAGTTTATTAGATCACGTTTTTATTCTAAACTATTATTTTTTTCTAATCTTATATATATCCACAAAATTATTTCTTAATTGTAACAGATACGTTTCATTTATATTTCATGCGCAAATTGTACAAATCAATTTAATTTATTTTAAAAAAATATTAATTTTTTTTTATCATTTTCATTATGTATGTATAGCCTAATATCTTTTAACCTAATATTATGTATAGCATCCCCACCCTAAATAATAATCACTCATCCCCCTTTTAATATTGACAAATATTATTAAAATACTGATAATGTTCATCACCTTCACAAACTGCACAAACTCCACAATTCACACAACTATTGAATAATATATACTGGATACCAACCCAAATATAGAAAAAAAAATTATACATCTTGCAACAGTTCACCTAAAGCACTTCTTGGGGTAGTTAGAAATACTGCTATTCTCATGAACAATAACCAATAAGAACCAAATAAATAATAATCAGGTAGACATTGTTGCAAGATCATGTGTATGACCAAAAAAAAAAAAAAAACTAACTGAAATCAAATAATACTATAACCCTCAGAATACATAGACCTCGCTGTACACATATACATTCTTGATCTAAAACTTCCAATCAATGAGTCAGTTCAATCAAATCCAAGAATATTTGGTGCGAGCTGCAGCAGAGGTTCGAGAGTGTTTGGAGCGAACTTCCTCGCGAAGAGGAAACACAGTGTTGAAGGCTGGTTATTGAACAAACAACTCTGCCCTTCAGTGATTCTTTTCAGAAATGCTTCTGTTACATCACCCCTGCCAAATGTGGCAGGGTGAGCCCCCCCACGAGACCAGTCGACCCAAGTAATGCTTCTATTTGCCAAAAGATTTGGTGTTTCGATGGTTAGCATCGTCGGGAAGTAATGCTCATCCACATAACACGCCGGCCTACAGAACTCCTTGAATTTCGGGTAATAGAGGGTGTCTTTGACTATAAAGACTGCGAGCCTCCGATTGACTTCGAACCATTGTGAACCTTTACGCCATTCTGAGATGTTGATCTCAGGCATCATGTTGGCATTGTATCGGCCCCTCCCATAGGGGCTCGGCTCGTCAAAGGCTCCGACGAAGCTGTATTGCGACTTCATCAGGTACTTGTAGACAATGCTGAAGTTGAAGAGGGGGATGCACGACTCGGAGAGGAGGACAAACCACTCATTGGAAATGTCGAGGAGCGCATTTGCGAGGAGGCGCCTCTCGGCATCGCACATGCTCATCTGTCCCCATTCGGCTACCTGCGGGTTGGAATACATTGGAAAAGTGAGATGTCCATAGATGACAAGAAAAACTATAAATTTCCAGCACAAAAAAGGATTCAAAGGCATATCTGCACAATATTTCCAGATAAGTAAAACACTATAAATGGATCCAAATTAACATTTAATTTGGCTTTATTTTCAGATTGTATCCAATTCTATGAATGTCAATAGGGAAAGGAATCTGGTTAGCTTTTTTTTAGTACTAAATTAACAAATATTTAATCTCCACATCAAGTAAACAGACTTCAAAAAGAAACTTGCCTGTTTCTCATCAAACAAATATTTCCCATTTATACCCAAGACGATGATGCATAGATGGATACAAATGTGGAAACAATTACAGCATTGGGCTTTGAGAATTAATTTATTGTCCAAACTAATTGAGACAAAATAACTTATGAGATCAAACAATCTATTCTAATAATATATTTCTATAACGATAATGGCAAGCTTATTGTCTACAAAGCATGAACAGTCCAAGCGCCTTCATAAAAGAATTTGAATCAAAACCCTGAATCCCTTCGAAACTTAAAATTCACAATCAATTTTATCAAACCATAGAAAAGATGCAAAGAAAATATGTGATGTTCCCTCTGACATGGTCTTGGATAGATATGTAGTTATAGATAGTGAAGTAGCTATAAGAAGTAGGAATAAATGAATGTTCAACCAAGAAAAAAGGAGTGTTCTTAAATCCCATAAAAAAATCAAGAAAATAACAGAAATCCATTATAATGAGCCTTGTCTCCTTTTAAAAGTATTATGATTCCACTTGTCTGTGATGCAGAATATACTAACTTCCTGACAGTAATCTTTTTCTTTTTACCCTTCCATAAAAAATCCATAAAACATTGTTCTTGTTCCTACATCTTCTAAAGATAAATGAATATACAATGAACTGAAATCACCCTATTGTACAGATATAGCAAATAACCATCTGGGAAAAATTATTGTAGAAAGGGAGAGCTAATTTAGAAGATTTATGAACTATTTATCGTATAGCGTAATAGCATATAACAATGTCATGTGGTTTTTCTGCACAACTGTTACTTCAGTGTGGTACATAATATGAAATTTAAAGTATCCAAAAACTCCATGCCGTTCGCTTTAAAACTGGCCTTCCGCATGACCACAGGCCTATCAAATCACTTTAATGATGTTTGTATCTTTCAATGATATACCAATCCAGTTCGCCTTCTTATTACAGTTGGAAAATCCCCATTATCTGAGTCCCTCACCAAAACAACAGACAGATTGGAATAAGAGTATACATAAAGTTAAAACTACATTATTCTTCACCCGATCAGTTAATCATTGTTCAATTCGAAAATCAGGTGAACTGGGATAGAAACTTCCTGGTTCAATATGCTGGTACCTAAAGCTATTTCCAAATCAGTGGATGGTGGATGGTGCTTTCCATTTTTTTACAATGGGTACAATTCCATCATAACATGAATAATCCTAATATGATGAACCTAAATAAAAATCAAGCAAACTAACAAAAGCAGTTAATGTCATCCAATGATACACTCAAAAATTTCAAACCATAGTTTTGATTTAGAAGTACCATGCTGGTTGCTTGACACGTTCTTCAAAAGCCGCAAATTTAATGATCAGTTAATGTGTCTTAAAGAAGAGTTGAGAGCCAGTATCTCTCAACATTCAGAATTCCAAAAAAGTGTTTTTTTTTCTTTTTCTTGTATGGAATACCAAACCATCCTTGACACCTACTGAAAAGGCTTCTTTTCTTCTTGTAACTTAAATGCCTCTGTAAATGCCAACCAAACCACATCACGCCTTATTCAGACATGAGTCATCTCAGATCTTTTTATCAATCAAAAGTCACAGGAACTGTTAGATTTCTTTGTTGTATCAGAAATGGGTCCGGTGTTCCAAAATACTCTCCTCCTACTATTCTTCTGATATCATTACAATGTGCTTAACAGCTATTTCTTTGGAATTTAGATGGTGTGTGCATGCTATCTAGTGGAGATTATTATTTTTTTAATGAAGAATGCACTGTCATACGATATTATTTTAGGTAAAAATTAATGGGTATAGCATTAATGGATTCTCTGTTCGGGCACCAAGCAACTAATATGAAGAATGCTGAGATAAAACTCGTAACAGAGTTTCAGATAGCTGCGGAGGTACTTTCTTGCTTAATGTTCAAGTAATATATAACCGCACATACTGAGCGGAAAGATTACATGAGTATCTTTTCCAATGACTTCCTAGTCTCCAGACTACATAATCTTGAAACTAATATTCAATATAGCAAGCCAATTTTCACATTCATCTGATAATATTTCTATTAAAGATTATGAGAAGAATGATTGGGCAGAATAATCTAACGAGAACATGCTACATAGGAATCATGTTTTGAGATAACAGAACTGCAATAACATAACAAGTAAAAAAAAAAATGTAATAGGAGCACAAGCAGAGAGCAGAATAAAAAAAAATCTGGAAGTAATACACATTATGGGATTAATAGTATAAACCTCATAATAAATATCCTTTTTTTAATTTTTTATTTTGTAAGGAGATACATTCTCTCCTCATTTTTCTGGGGAACCTCTAATAAGGTTTTCCTATCTTCTTTTTAAAGTTCCTCCTCAATTGGTAGATTGGATATTTATGATAAAATAAATATTGACAAATATGAAAACATCATGGCCATGCATATGAGATCTTACTTTTTACACCAGACAAATACACATAGGAAGTGTTTCATAAACACATTGATGTCACCATAATGCATATAGGCACTCTCTAAATTCAGTATGATACAATATTGTGCAGACTTGACCAAAAGTAGGTGATTAGAATTTAGAATGACATGTTTGAGAACAGGAACACAGGTTTGACAATTCGGCATCACATATTTTTCTCAGCGATAAGAAAAGAAGGGATATTACACAAATATATAATTGCAATAAACCAGTTTATGTGCACTTGTGCAGTTGCAGTTATATTAATTAAGCCGGACATAAACAAAAACTGATACTCAAGATTTTTCATAAGCATATAAAAATAACATAGCTAATCATATACTCAAGATTCTAAGGAACAGATCCAAATTACTAATTAAACCACCATGCACAACATTCAATTCGAATCTCTATAAGTGCACTTTCTACAACATCCCAAGAGCACTGAACAAGAAGTCACGTTGAAATACATCCAAACACCACCTAATATTAGTAGAGAAATGCAAAACAATAATTATCAATATTATAAATGAATGCACAAAAAAGACAACATAGGGAGACTATAATACGCATCCATTAATTTCCAGTATAAACAAGGATAGAAAAAATTTGCAAATTCAATCAATTAAATTTTCTAATAAAAATGATAACCTCCAAATACATAAAGTAAAAGACTTACCTGACTAGGAATCTGTCGCTGATAAAAAGGTGATGTGGGAGGAAACTCAGCGCGATAAGACGGCAAAGCGTGAACATAGATCGAATACAACCCTTCATGCCCTTTTAAAAACCTCTCCCAAAGAGGCGAAAGAGGCAGAGGCCCCCTTGTCAAGAACATGAATGAGATCTTCGGAACCCTCTTGAATGGATACTTCTTCACCCGCGGAACAAATGACGCCCGCCAAAAGAGCTCTTCGTCGCTCATTGTGTGGCTCGGGCTGGCCAGTGGCCTGATCCAATGGCTGAGGTCGCCCGGCTCCTCATAGCAAGGCTGGAAATTGGAGCGGGCGGCGAAGACTATGTTTTGGACGCCGGAATAATGGATCATGTACATGCTAAGGACCGAAAATCCGATCCCAAAAGCGAGAAATAACAGAACGAATTTGAGAATCTTCAACGGGAAAGCCCGCGATTGGGTTCTTTGGATCAAATCCTTCCCTACTTCGATCGACATCTTAACAAACTTAAAAATGCCAAAAACAAAAGGATTGGGTCTTCTGGGAATCCGATTCTCCAATGTTTTATTGAATTCAAATGCCCAAATCGAGCTTTTCTTCTACGTAGGTCATTCTCTACTTCTATTACTAATTCAAAATCAAATCTTTTTCCATACAAAGAACAAAGGATTCAAGTGGGTACCCCGGATTTGGTGATTTTATTGGTTTGGATGCCGAAGCAATGTCGAGATCATGAGATTTACAATGCTTAAAGAGCTACACATTCCATTTCAGAACCGAAAAGCCATGGAAAGGTCGGATTTTTTTACCTCAAGAAGGGCGTTTGGGGTTCGAGTGATCCCCACGGAGACTCTTCAATCTTGAAATAGAAAGAACAATAAATAACATGAAATCCAACAGAATCTCATAAGATTTTGGAATTTGTGTTGTTTGGTTTGAATGTTAGAGGGCTCGGATTCGCTGTTTCCTTGGGGAACAGGAAACAGGAAAACCACCCAATAGCATTATGCCACGTTTGTATTTAAGCGGGACACCAAACAGCCTAAAAAAAGTGTGATAAAATTGCTTTGAAGTCCTGACATACCATTAAAAAAAGAGAGTAAAAATTGCATTGAAGTCCTTGCACACTAAGAAAAACAACCACACAAGTCACACTAATAAGTATTCAAAATTAAATATTGGTATTCGGATTATTTTATTGGTATAAGTAAAAATTACATTGAAGTCCTTGCACACTAATGTGAAGGTATCAATCCCTTGTTATTGGTTTAAGTTTTGAATTTTAAGTATAAGTTTTTTTTTTCATCTTTGCATTAAGGATATATATCATGAACTAGAAGGCTAGAACTAATAAATTTACGATAAATGTGTTAATCTATTTTATTAGTTTTATTTCATCTATTGAGATCTTGGAGACTCTTGTGATGTTAAGGTTTGAGCTTTTTTCTTTAAATTTTTTAAAAAATATCCGATCATAATCCATATTCAAAAATTTTAAAAATTATCCGACATTCAATTTCCAAAAATCTGCATTTGTATATGAAATAAAACATTCGTATCTAAATTATTTTTGGATATGGAATCTTTAGATATTTTGAATCTATCTGTATCCTTTTAGATGTTTTAAACATTTCATATAATTATGTGAATCTGAATCTTGATTTTTGAATCAGATACTGATACTTGTTTTGAATATCCGTTGAGTATCATAAATATATATTTTTTCAAATATTTAGTTCACGTATGGATATGGATATGAGCATATCTAATCCATATGCTAATGTTGTTGGGATTACTTTGATGTTATTAATTAAGTGGTGGTTTTTTGTGGTTAAATTTCATTTGTAAATCAACCATTTATATATGGATAGTGTTTGAAGCTCATATAATTCTTTATACTATTTTTTAGAAAAGAATCTATTTTTTATTCAATAAATGGTGTTATTTTTTGTTTTTGATTCCACGAGATATTGTTAGATGTTGTTTGAGAATTGACATAGGACTTGTGGTTGTTTTTTATAGTGTGCAAGGACTTCAAAACAATTTTTACTCTCTTTTTTTGTTAGTGTGCAAGGACTTCAAAGCAATTTTAACAGACTTGTTTTGACGTTGTTTGGTGCCCCGTTTAAATGCAAACGTGGCATATTATTATTGGGTGGTTTCCTTGTTTCCTGTTCCCCAAGGAAACAGCGGATCCGAGCCCGAATGGTAGATGGGTTGAACAGAAGGGCCCAAAAAGAGTGGAGGACAGTTGACAGGGGAATGAGTGGGTATTTGGGGGAATGTGGGTATTAGTTGTTTTTAATATAAGAGGAAATGTTTGGATCTAATAAAAAGATCTGCAAAAGATTCTCTTTGGAGATTCTGTCACATTAATAATGTTTTCCTAAGAATTTTGAGGTGAGGACAGAGGACTTTGAATTATATAGTTTGGAGTTGTGGGCATGATTGACCAGCATAACTAGATTCATATCAGTAATGATGCATTGCTAGAAGAGTTGAGCTTTGTTTATGGTCAACAAGAGTGCAACTTGTGCTGATTGAACCAATCCAACCCGGCTCATGGACGGGATAGGGTTGAGATTTTTGCCTCCTGGGTTCAACCCGAGAGGGAGGATTTGTTTTTACTTTTCACTATTTTTTATTGTGTTCTTTGTATTTATGTTTTCAGATATTTTTTAACTTTTAAACCTGAGTCTGACCCGATCTCTACCTGAGCCCGGTCTCAAACCGAACCCGCGAGTTAAAGGTCAGGTTGGTTTCGGGTTGAACCCTTTGGGTTGATGTCGGGTTTAGATTCGAATTGAGTATTTTACATTGAGAGTTGAGCTTGGAGATGCCTTCAGTTTGACTCAACCTGCCTGAATTGCACCCCTATGATCAACAACAACTAATACACTCAGTTTGTTTAGTCAAATGTCTATACACTCAGTTTGTACAGTGTATACTATATTATTGCATTGTATGAAAATTAAATTTATTTTATATTTTAAAAATATACAAGTGTATCACTTTTTTACAATATGAGGTATTTAACATATATATTCCACAATCAATTCTACCTACAATCTTCCAAGTACTGCCCATCTTTCGAAATATATAAATGCAAGACCTATCTTCACCGATCATTTGTTACTACTATTTGAATTGAAAATTCCTAAAATTTCTTAAATTAGTATGAGTGTTGATACATCCAATCTATTTTGTAGTTCCGTTTATGGTTCAAAGACCATCTCCTAGCTTCTTATACACTCTACTAGTGAAATGTATATTGTTCTAATGTATTTTATTAGTGAACCATATGAAAAATTAAATTTTGTTTCAATTACTAAAAAAATGTATTGATTTATCTAGATAATTATAATTTATTTTTCACAAAAATATGTACTTCATCACATGCATATATATATTTTTAAAAAGATTAAAATAGTTGAGGGTTATAGATGGTACTGGATATATCATTTTCCAATTAGTGAGTGTGTGTGTGTGTGTGTATGTGTGTGTGAGACCTTTTGTTGTTATTACTTACTATATAAAAGTGCATCTTCAGTTCTTAATGAAGATCATCACACCAGAAAAAGCATGAATACATTCGGGACTTTCCCAAATAAAGCAATATGCATCATAGAAGAGCTTATTGGGCTTGCCATGATTTTTTCCTAGCCTAGATGAAACAAAATGAAAAGTCTGTTTGGACCATAATTGTTGGACCATATTGGTGAAGTACCCCTTCATAAGGGGTGACAAATGAGTGCTATATGCGTCTAGATTTTTTAGGTGGCGTTTGACTAGTGGACTGAGGAGAGAATATGCGATAATAGGAGGAGAATAATTCTAAAAACCTGTTTGGGCGAATGTAATAGATGTGTACTAGAATAAGTAAAAATAAGCTGATATTTGTATTTCATGTTCACTCTGAAATTGTGTTCCACCTAATCTCTTTCACTAATATAAAGGAGACCCACCTTCCATCATCTTTTTACATAGTCTCTCTCCTCTCTTTCTCACGCCTCTTGTCCCTTTCAAATCCACCAAGAAACCCAACAAATCCTCCTCCGACTCCGTCGCAACCACGCCTCGGACCGTCCTCCCAATCAAGAAGACCCTCTCCTCCTGCCACGACTACTCCGTCTTCGCCTTCTACGATGGCGGCAACAATGACTTCCTCCATCTTGAGATCTCCGAGATCATCGACTAACATCCCGTCGAGTTCGGTGTGTAATGTGTCTAACTCATTCCAATATTTACGGGTTTTTTTTTATGTTCCCATTGATATGAATATTGTTTATGAACTATAATTTTGTAGAGGCACCTCATGTGTTTAACTAATTCTAGAACCTACATTTTTTTTCTTCTTTTTCCATCGATAGAGATATTATCTAGGACATATATTTATATAGATCCCATGTGTTTAACTCATTTTAGAACTTACATATTTTTTTTTCTTTTTCCATGGACAGGGACATTATCAAGGGAATATGATTTAAATGGGGAGAGATATTACCACCACCTAAGCTGTTTTAGGCACCACCTCTTCAACTAATCGGAGGCATTGAAACACTTCAAAGGTATAATGATTAAGAGCACCACCTTCTATCTGTCATCCTTTTTCTCTTCCCGCGTTAGACACATGTATTTTCTATGTATTTATATAACCTAGACAATCAAGATGTCTAGGTTAACATATATGAAAACCGTAGGTTCTGGTTTGGATTAGACACATCGAGTGTCTATGTCATTAAAGATTCTAAACAATAATCTTGTTTAGGTGAATAAAAAATCAATCAAAAGGTTCTGGAATGGGTTAAACACACAGGTGTGGAAACATATGAGCGACGAAGATCGGAGAGCGGGATTTTCATTTTCCTCATGGGGTATCGGGAAGGATGGGTTAGACATATGTAGTGTCTAAGTTTTTAAATTTTCTAGACATTGCTGCTGTCTATGAAAACAGAAAAATCGACTCATAGTTTCTGGGATGGGTTAGACATATGCAGTGTCTAAGTTTTTAAATGTCCTAGACAATACACATGTCGATGAGAACAGAAAAGTCCTCCATTTAGTTCTGAAAATGGGTTAAACACATGGGATGTCTATTGTTGTGACTTAAATAAACATTCATTTCAACACATCGATGAAAAAACAAAATGATAGTCAATGAGAAGCTTATTATTTTCTGGACCACCAGGAAATGGACCCTTCATACTACCCGTGCGTGAATCTGGTGTTCGCATGCTTTAGCACCTCGAAAAGCAGATCCTCTGTTTCTCATCGGCGGTGAGTAGGTGGTGAAATGAGTTAATACATGCGGTGTCTACATATTTGTATTTCTTATACAATGTCACAGTCAATGGAAACAGAAAATAAAATCTGTAGGTTCTAGAATGAATTAGACACGTAGGGTGTCTACATATTTGTATTTCCTAGACAGTGGCCCAGTCAATGGAAACATGAAAAAAAGCCTGTCGGTTCTGAAAGAAGTTAGACATGTGGGGTGTCTACATATTTGTATTTTTCTAGACAATTTCTCAGTCGATGAAAATAGAAAAAATGAACATGTAGGTTCTGGAAGGAGTTAGACATGTGAGGTGTCTACATATATGTAATATATAGACAAAGTCTTGGTCGATGGAAACAAAAGAACCTATAGATTCTGGAACAGTCTTCCATATGGCATCATCTATTAATCCGCCTAAAACTCAAGACGACGTTCAGGGAACACCCGTGCGCCTCCATCGACCGCATGAGGCCTTTCGCGTCGTCGAACCTCCCCACCTCGTAGAACCCTTTATCACCAACATGAACGTGATCATGTTAGGGCAGTCTCTAGAGAGATACCGATGGTGGGAGGAGTTGATTAGAGGAGGGAAAGGTAGGGTTAGGTGGCAGAGGTGGAGAGGAGGTAGTGGGAGGTGGTGGAGAGGTGGCAGAGGAGATGATATGAATTAAAGCAAAGAGAAGAGTGTGATATGTTCAAAAACCAATAGGTGGTGAGACTAGTGTTTTTGTTGAGGGATATATATAGGGTAGTGGGTATGTGAGAAAACCAAATGTGTAGGGTGTGAGTTTAATAAGATGGTGCCCTTGAAACATAAGGTGGTGGAAATATCCGCCCCCAATTTAAATTTGGGTGGTGGGTTTGTTGAGGAGAAATTTGTAGGGTGGTGCTCTTAGTCCTTATAAATTAGAAAGGTATGGATGGCATCCCTATAAATAAAAGGCGGGGTTTAAACTAATGAGAGTGGTGGCAATATCTGTGCTCATTGTTATCATCTCTTATAAATTAGGGAGTCCATTGATCAAATTATTTTTTCACATTTTATAAATTATTATTCACAACTTACCCATGGTCAACAAAAAAAAAAATCCAATTTTAGATTTTCTAATGAGAATAACTAAAAACACATCTAAATAGAAAATCATTTATTCCACTAGTATAGTTATTTATTCTTATAATAGTCATATATCCTAGGATAACTTATTTCTCTATCCAAATGGCATGAATAATTATGTTGATTATTGAGGAACACCTAAACATATATCTTTTGTTTCTTTGGTGTGTGATTTAGGTTCAACTTGATCATTTTTTTAATGGAAATTGAAAAACATTAAAAATGTTTTATATGCGCAAATTGAAAAACATAATGAAATTTTTTCCAACCCTAGTTTCAGCTCACACATGTTTTGATTTAAGAAAAAATGTCTAATGAGTTATATGTATTAAAAAAATAGTACATAATCCAATGAATTGCATAGATTCACTTATAAAAAAATTTAACAATGTATGTATTTTATTAATATGAGTATATGACATTAATGATGTACATAGGACTAGAATTAGAACTATAAAAAAAACGATGTACAAAGCTAAAAAAAAAAGGTCTAGAAAGTATTTTTAAATTTTTTTTCCATGTCGAAGAAATTGCCAGTGGAATAATTATTTCCAAACAACGTAACACCAAATAAAAAGTTCAGTGAACTGGTTTTTAAATAATTGGTGGTGGGGGACCATTTTCTCAAATGATTCTCTTTTAATAAGTGAAAAAATATTCAAATAGCTGCAGTGATATTACATCACCTAATCTATATAAAAAAAGAGTTAATCTACTAAAATTTTCATGTAACATTTCTCTATAGTTCTTTAAATTAGGGGTGCAACTTGGGCGGGTTGAACCTGACCCAACCCGACTTGTGGGCGGATTCGGGTTGGAGTTTTTTAGCGTCGGGTTCAACTTAACCTGAACCCGAACCAACCCGAACCCAATTCAGGTCGGGTTCGGGTTTGGGGGTTCAACCCGCGGGCTCAACCCGAACCCGACCCCCCAGGTTAACAAATGTTATGCTGCCATAACAACATACCTATATTTAAAACCCTAAATTCCTAAAACATAATAAACAATTACACAAATTAGAGTATCACTATGTTTGTTGTGTTTGGATTAATTATTATAGATATTCACTTTTAATTATTTGTATATAAGGTTTAATTAATAATTAATTAGAGTTTGTTTTGTTGTTTATTAAATATTTTGAATGATATTTTAGGTGTTAAACTCGACCCGACCCGACCTGAACCCGACCCGAACCCGGCCGAACCCGACTTGAGCCCGAATTCAACCCGAACCCGACCGAACCCGAATTCAACCCGAACCCGACCCGAACCCGCGGGTTGAGATCGGGTTCGGGTTGAACCCTTCGGGTTGAGGCCGGGTTCGGGCTCGGGTTCGGATTAGACTCTCTGCAATGTGGGTTAATGTCGAACCCGACTCGAACCCGACCCAACCCGCCCGAGTTGCACCCCTAGTTTAAATTTAAATGAATATTTTTCTAAATTATTTTCTATAACTGCAGGTAAAGATATGGTAGCAGTACATCTGTACTTGAATGTTTCATTTCTCTCCACCAAATTTGATTATAGGGAAAAATCTTCTTAACTCCCTCAAATCTTCTTAAAATCACAAAAAGTCTATTTAAACTCAGAAAATCATCATAGGTCCTCATAAAGTGTATATGGTTAATGAATTTAGTCCCCCAGTCAAAAATATATCGAAACAAGTCCTCAAAAACTTACTAAAATCGGATTCAGTCCCTACAAACTTTATAAAAATCAGATTTAGTCATTTTGTAAGATAAAAATACCCCATCATTTTTCAACAATCCTATCTCCTGAAATATCATCCTCAACTCTAAAAAAAACAGCCCTCAAACCTCATTTGATCTACAAAATCGAGTCATTTTTCAATATTTTCACCTCATCAATCTCATCACAGAGACTGAACAAAAAAAATTACAGCTTCATCAACTCCATTACAAAATAAGAGAAAACAAATTAAAAATCAAATCAAAATTTTATAACAGATTTTCATCACAAAAGTACTAGCAACAAAAACATAACAGCATGATCATAAAGCTATAATTTTTTTAATAAAATTTAAATAAATCAGTATATACTTTCAGATAATCATAGTGATTTTTTATGATTTTAAGAAAATTTCAGGGAGTTAAGACGATTTTTTTTAATTTTTCAATGACTTTTTTCGATTTTCATGAGTTTTCAGGGAGTTATATCGATTTTTTTCAACAAAGAAAATAAATTTTAAAAGGATATAACAGTAATTTATCTTGCATGGTTAGGGTTAACCACACATCTAGTTAGTTACAAGGACTAAAATAAATATTCTCTAATAAGATAGGGACCTAAGGAAATTTATCAATTTTACAGGGAATTTTTCTGATTTTCATAAGTTTCTAGGGAGCTACATCGATTTTTCCCTTGATTATATAATTGTAGGGAAAAATCGTCACAGGTCCCTGAAATCTTTGTAAAATCACAAAAGTTCTTGTAAAACCCATAAATCGTTTTAGATCCCTATGTTTTAAATAAATTGTTGAATAAGCCCCTGTCGTAACACCAAGTAACCTAACATATGGTTAGGTTTAACCACACATATATAGCATTACTAAAGTACGCTTTATTTCACGTGAACACAGTGAAATGTTATCTCAAAAGGGGGGAAATTATTGCTTCTTTGATGGTCTCTATCATCCCTCTCGTGAAACACATCTTCATCCAGACAAACTTGTCATCAACCACAAGAACCCGTCATTCTTCTTCGAGCAATCTCTGTCGCGCAATCACGACCCACAATCAAAACTCCATCTTTGACAGTGAGACTCTCACCCTTTAAATTTTATCAAAACAAGTATTTAAGGGATGGAGGGTTTGTGCATGGATTTGGATGTATATTTGTGTATTTTAGGATTAGATGTGAATTTTATAGTTCTATGTGTATTTTACGGTTGGATTTGGGGAATATTAGGGTTAGATGTGCATTCTAGAGTTATATGTGTATTTTGTGGATTTGGGTGATTTCCATGGATTTCAACTAGAATATATATGCATTTTGAACTAAGTATGTGTTTGATATGCATATTTTTGTGGACTGTCCTGAATGTATATATTTCAGATTATTATTGATATGTCATTTTGTGGGTTGGATTTGGGGAATAATTATTTGGGTTGGATGTGCATTCTAAGGTTAGATGTGTATTTTATGGATTTGGGGGATCTTCATGGATTTCAACTAGAATGTATGTCCATTTTGAACTAAGTATGTTTTTGATATACATATTTTTGTAGACTGACGAGAATATATATATATATATATATATATATATATATATATATATATATATATATATATAGACTCGTGATATGGTGCGGTCAGTGCGGTCGTGCGGATCCGACGTGCGTCGTTCGATCGCGGGTCCATCACATCAGACGGTCGGGGGCGATTCACATCGACCGTTGAATGCGATGGACCCGCGATCGAACGACGCACGTCGGATCCGCACGACTGCATCGACCGCACGCTATCACTCGACTATATATATATATATATATATATATATGGGTGATTACGTGCGGCGGAACGACGGTGTGGCAGCGATCACGGGCCGTCGATCACGGGTCCATCGCATCGGACGGTCGGGTGCGATTCACATCGACCATCGGATGCGATGGACCCGCGATCGAACGGCTCACGTCGCTGCTGCACTGTCGTTCCGCCGCACCCAATCACTCGACTATATATATATATATATATAGACTTCCGATATGCTGCGGTCGTGCGGTCGTGCGGTCGTCGATCACGGGCCGTCGATCACGGGTCCATCGCATCGGACGGTCGGGTGCGAATCACGTCGACCGTTGGATGCGATGGACCCGCGATCGGACGGCCCGCGATCGCGACCGCACGACCTTACGACCGCATATTATCGGTTTACTATATATATATATATATATATATATATATATATATATAAAACTGATTAGGTGAGGCGGTATGGTAGATGCAGATTGATTATGAACCATCCAATCAGTGTGAACGAGATCTGACAGTGAGGATTACAATATAGTGAAAAAATTGAAACCGATTGCACCGGTTCATTTTTGTAAAAGCATCTGACGATCTGAACAGTCCAGATCGTTCAAA
Source organism: Acorus calamus (assembly GCA_030737845.1). Classification (NCBI taxonomy): domain Eukaryota; kingdom Viridiplantae; phylum Streptophyta; class Magnoliopsida; order Acorales; family Acoraceae; genus Acorus; species Acorus calamus. The sequence goes on along the minus strand of CM060875.1, from coordinate 17,420,849 downwards.
ACTTGAGATGGAGGATTTTTAAGCACTCCTTCTCTCTCCTCTCTCATAACACACCAACCCCTCTTTTTTTCTCTCGACCTCCCATAGCTCCAAAACCCACCGCTTTTCAGCCACCGCACCTCCATCTCCGACCACCCCACGGTTTTAGCGTTGTCTCCGCCTTATCCTCCCTCTCCTCATCCACAAACAACCAGGCCACCCCGCACCGTCTCCTCCCCCAGATTTGGTCATCTGCAGCGGCCTTTCGTTGATCACCTCCCCACCATATCCGACCGCCCCCGCCCCTCTAGATTTAGCCACCCCCACACCTCTGGCCACCTCCAGCAGTTCCACATTTCAACTTTTTTTTTGTTGTCTTCATTGGTTGATTTTGATTAAATATGGTATTCTTCCCCAATCATCAGCAGATCCAGCTTCAGTAGATGAAGATTTTTTTCTTGTCTTTGTTGGTAGATTTTATTGAATATGTTGTGCATGAGTCTCATTTTGTTTCATAAAAGCAGCAGCCACCAACAGAATAAAATCTGGTGATGATTGGAACTGTTCATCAACATTCAATACCAAAATTTGCCATCATCATTATATAATATTGACATTTTCAACACATTCATGAACATTTTTCTGCATCACTTCAATTGAACATTTTGATTGGAATATAAGAACAAATGTATGGATTGTGAGTAAGGGACCCAAAACAACGATAATTTGTAGTTGGAGTATAATCTAGTAAGATTCTTTTACCTAGCAAAAAAAAATCACACACATAAATATGAATGTTTCATTCAGCAACTCCTCTATCTTTTTTATATGCAATTGAATCTACCATTGCTTCAACCATACAAGAAGTAAAACCATATAAAGTTTTGGATTACACATATCAAGTTTTACATTAAACATTACAACAAGTTCAAACATTACATTCAACAAGTTTAGCCATTACAAGTTCTACATATGAGCCTCGCACATGTGGACCACTTCCATAATCACCTTCTTTTGGACCTGAAACAAAGAACAAAAGGGAGTGAATAATTTGTAAGGATAGATGAATCAAATCATTTCATAGACACATTGCAAGTTATTCCCACAGCCCCATTTGTTGGAGCTTTATATCATACACATGGAGGTAGAAAGGATATTCCTAAATATAAATATGCTTGTGAGTAATTCCTAAACATATGTTTATTTAATATCACTACTGAGTAGGATCTAATAGCTCAGTCACCAATCACCAAGCATAAAAGGAATGCCTAGAAGAAAATAGTTCAGCTGATCATATCATACAAGCCTGAAAGAAAAAGGCATGCTCAATTCTTCATAGTAAAAATTAAGAGAATATTAACACCAGACATAAACATAACTGAACTAGAGAGCAAGAGCTATACAGAAGCTCCGAATACAAAGAAAAAAACTCATTCTACAAGTCAATTGGCATCCATGACAGAAACAGTGAAAAACAATTGTAGACAGACTTAAACTTTGATCTTCAACAATTTCAGTTGTCATAACAGCAAATGGTCTACATAAATCTTCATAACAGCATTGGATTCTTGAATTTGAAACCCATTATTTATATTCTCATGAAACAACAATCTATAAACAAACTGGTCTATTGGGTCTTGTTTAAAACATGACCAAATCAACCAATCAACCAAGCAACAATTTAAACTTCATTTTAAAAACCCATTGAATATAAAAAACCGATTTATAGTACACATGCTTCAACAAGACATTATAAGATACAAAAAATAAGACTCATCGCAACAAGACTCAGGCACAAAATTAGACTCATGCACAACATATTTAATAAAAAATCTACCAACAAAGACAAGAAAAAAATCTTCATCTACTGAAGCTGGATTTGCTGATGATTGACCAATGAAGACAAGAAAAAAAGTTGAAATGTGGACCTCTTGGAGGTGGCCAGAGGTGCGGGGGGTGGCTAAATCTAGAGGGGCGGGGGCGGCCGGATATGGAGGGGAGGTGACCGACGAAGGGCCGCTGCAAATGACCAGATCTGGAGGAGGAGACGGTGGCCGGATCTGGTTGTTTGTGGATGAGGAGGGGGAGGATAAGGCAAAGACGACGCTGAAACCGCAGGGTGGCCGGAGATGGAGGTGCGGTGGCTGGAGAAGCGGTGGGTTTTGGAGGGGCTGCTGTGGGAGGTCGAGAGAAAAAAGAGGGGTTGGTGTGTTATGAGGGAGGACAGAGAAGATGGAGGGTTGTCCATCTGAAGTTTTGAACGATCTGGACTGTCCAGATCTTTCGAACGGTCCAGATCTTCAGATGCTTTTACAAAAGCAAACCGGTGCAACCGGTTTCGCCTTTTTCCCTGAATTTTAATCCCCACTGTCAGATCTCGTTCACACCGATCAAACGGCTCATAATCAATCTACATCTGCCATATTCATATTATTGTTAATATCATTTTGTGGGTTGGATTTGGGGTATATTAATTAGAGTTATTGATTTGTGGATGACATGTGAAGCACAAAACATACTTTCATAACAAAAAAGGACCAACATAACAGTAAGTACAGAATTACATAAATACTGGATTCAAAGAGATCTTATACATAACATACACTAAAAACAGAAAAAGCACAGCTATACAAATCAATATCAAAGTAAGTTTGTTATTAAAGCTTTGCAACAAATTGAGCCTTCTCTACAGTGATAATTCAAGGGCGATGAGCTGATACTTGATATCAATGGTGGAGTGATTCGGATCATCGATCCATTCAAAGAAGTTACAGTCAGCAGGAGTCTACAACAATGAATTACACAGATTGGTTTCATGAAAGTTTGGTTGACAAAAAAAAGTGTGCTGATTTGTATTAACTGGCATACCTTGTACATGGGGCATGAGTAAAACTTCCAACCTTTGCTATGCGCTTGCCAAGAAGTCTTGATTACACAATCACCTTTCTTGCATCGACATTAATGTGGTGGAATGTATCCATACGAAGGCCTGAATATACTGCTTGATTCATGAAAACCCAAACAATTTTAATACCCACAAATTCATTTAGGAATTTTATCAAACGCTTGAAGTGTTCACAAAAACAGAGCTTGTTTTATCAAACTTACATTGTTGAATATTGTTTGATTCGGACATTATTGGGTTCAGACCTCTCTACAAGGGTGGTGGGTATAAACCTGTGGCAGTGGTGGGACTAAAATGGTGGTAGTGGGTGGTGGTGGTCAGATTGCAATGGTGGCACTCGTGGGCAGTGAACCAAATCCGAGGCTAAATCGGCAAAGGTGGCAGTCGGCGGCGGTGGTGGGTCTACATCGGCAATGGAGGCATAGATGGGAGAGAAGGAGATTTGGGAGGAGATATATACATCAAATGTGTATGTAACAAATAGTTTTTTTTACCGTTGGAAGTGGGAGCTTGAGAAAGTGACAAGGGTAATTTTTTTTGTAAATGTAAAGGACTAAATACGATTTTACAAGGTTTGCAGGGACTTATTTCAAAATAATTTTGGCGAACACTGTTACTGTTACAGAATATTCAGGGAATATTCTCCACAAAGTGTCAAAAAATTTACCGGAGAACTAAAACTATAAACCATATCATTTTGCAGGGACCTAAGATGATTTATGGGTTTTACAAGGATTTTTTGTGATTTTACAAAGATTTTAGGGAACTATGATGATTTTTTCCATAATTGTATCATGGTCCTGACCACTTGTTTATAATATAATTATAAAATCTATTGTCCAGCGAGTTTGGATTGTCAGGTATGGTAAATGGTAAAATGAAGTGGGGGGGGGGGGAGGGTTGTTGGTGATAGGCCCCCTCTTCATGGGTGGTGGGGCAAGTGCTTCCAGTGCTTGGAGAGCGGCTACTTCGCAAGGGAGTGCAGGGAACCCCTTGGATGCTGGTCTTATGGCAGATGAGGACATCATAGCGGTGTTTACCGGGAGTTTAGTAGGGCGGGTCTAGCGAACCTCGGAGTGGACCCTCTGCTCCCTCCACCAGGGTTGGGGAGGCCCGGACGTGGGGAAGTGCTAGAGGTAATCATCCCCTAATCCAGGGATTTGGAGGTGCCTGAAGAGAGATTTAGCAAAAGCTTATTCTTGGCCTGGAAAGGGATGGAGGATGTGAAATGGAAGGATGTGCTAAATGTCGTTAGGAGTAGATGGCATGATCTCCCTCCTTTTGAGTTTTGTTTCTTGGGTGCTCATCGTGCATTACTATGCCTTTCCATGCATTTTGATATGAGATGTTCTTATTATGGAAAGGGTTCTACCTGTGAAAAATGGCTCAATTGGTTTCCTGGAATGCACCTGCGGAGTGGCTGAATGGGGGCTCAGTCCGACGAAGGTTGACAATTTTCCCTCATTCTGAGGGGGATCCCTCTTCTCTGGAGAACCCAGGAGGTGCTTTGTTCGGTTGTTCTTCCTTTCAGGCATCTTTTGGATGCTAAGGAAGAGACGAGTTCTAAGGAGGAGTTCCCAGCGGTTAGGGTGGGGATATGGATGGCCTCTTCAGCTGCTATCCTTCCAGGGTAGTCATTTCTCTTGATCGATGACATGTCCTTGTGGATATCCAATGTCAGTAGGGGGTGTTAAGGTGGCTCTTACATCATCCAAGCAGGGGGAGGTGGGTGTTAAAGATATAGTGGAGAGGATGATCGTCATGGGCCAGGAGGCTAGGCCATCTGTCGGTGGTGGTGCTCTTGTCAAAGGGAAGGTTTGGGAGGAGTCCCAACCTGTCTCGGTTGCGGTGTCTTCCAGCTCGGTGGTGCTTGGAGGTGGAGGTGATGGATCTAGAAGGCGCAGGGCATATGGGTTTGTGGTGACGTGTCCTCAAAGGGCGCTATGACTTTGTCTAAAGGGAAGGTTGTACCTGTTTATGGAGGGTCAAGTGGATGCAGGTGTCAAACATCCAAGGTTGGAGGCTCTCGTGGAGTGTGCGAACTGGCTGGCCCGTCTATGGGGGAAGGGTCAACGTTGGACAGGTGGTCCCAGGTTCAGCTTCTCGTCAGGTGCCGCAGGTTTTGACGGTGGCTCCTTGAGGGATAGGTGTTTGTGAAGGCATGGAGGGAGGAGAGATTGCTGGTCACGCGGGTCAGGTTCTGGAAGGTCACGTGGAGCTGGTATCTGGGCGCCCATTGTTGCCTTTGAGTCATGTGTAGGCCTGTGGTTTTGGAGATCGGGCCGAGCTACAATCCCAGTGATGGTTTTTGGGTCACAAATCTGATTATTCAGAGCCCAGTAAGCCCAAGGCAAGGGGCCCAGGAGGTTCGCTTGGGGGGTCCTAATTTCTTCAATGGGCCCCTATTCCACGAATTGCCTCGTGATCCAATGTGCTCCTATATCTCTAGTCCAGCGAGTTTGGATTCGCCACCAGAGAATCTTGACTGCGGAGGCTCGTGGATGAACTACATCGATAACTTCGGGAAGGCTACTTGGGTGTGGTCCCTTTACTTGCTACATGGTCGGGACTGGTTTGCTGGTTGAACGATGGTGCTCGCCCGGATCTCCAGGGGTTGGGTGGCAGCCAATTTGCTCACCTAGGTCACCGAAATGGCTCCCCTTGGTGTTGCTCGGTAGGTGGTGGAGGAGGATTTGCAAGAGGCGGTCATCCCACGTCACACTACTCGTCTGGTGGGGGTTGCGTCTTCGGGTTCGGTGAGTAAGCAAGCATGTCAGGGTGGAGTCAGCCCGATGCTCAGTGGGGCCTATTGTGGGTTTCTACTCAGCCCTATTGAGGAGTTCGCTAGCTCGCTAGTTTGCAAGAAGGATCAGTTCATGGGTCTCAACATCTAAGATTTTGGCTATAAGAGTCATTTCAAGGACTACATGTTAGAGGACACTCTTGAACAATCTCAGGAGGCTTGGTTTGGGTGGGGAGGAGCGATAACGGTGGTCCATGGATGTGGGAGGGGGGGGGGGGGGGGGGAGGGGGGAGTGGTGGAGGGGGGCTGGGTTTATACTAGTTGTTCATGTTTAGAAGCCTTAGCTGAAATATCATAGGTTTGAATGATGGGGGAAAGAAAGCGGCACTCAAATAGCTTATTTTTACACATGGCATTGATATTGTGTGTCTTCAGGAATGGGGAGCTTCCCACCAGGGGACATACATGCAATTGGGGGTGGTAAGCTTTCTGAGTTTGCCTTAAAACCGACTATTGGTGCCTCAGAGGGGATTCTCGTATGTTGGGATGCAAGAGTGTGACGGTTGTTGGGTTCTAGCATTGACGAGCACTCAGTTTCTGTGGCTCTGAAAAACATGACCTCGGGTTGGAAGTGGGTTTGGTCCTATGTGTATGGACCGCTGGAGGAAGCGACAAGGAGGGTGCTTTGGAAGGAATTGAGCATTATCTGGCGGACTTGGTCCCTGCCATGGTGTATACTTGGTGATTTCAACATCACGAGGTATGTGGAGGATCGAAACGGGGGCGGTTCTATCACTCCATCTATGGTGGCTTTTGTGGATTGGTTAGTTGCTGAAGGCATGCTTGACCTGGATCTCTCAAACCAATCCTTTATGCGGGGTAATCTCCGAGGGATGCCGTCCTTGGCAATGCTCGATCGGGTCTTCATCAATTCAGAGTGGGAGGAGGCATTTCCTGCCTGTTCCTTGCACATTTTGTCAATGAACTTGTTTGGGTCATTCACCATTGTTGTTGGATTCTGGTGGGGTGATTCGTAAGTGCGTGCTTTTTCGTTTTGAAAATTGGTGGCTTCTTTGCTCCGGTTTTATGGATATATTGGCTAGTTTGTGGTAGGTAGTGGTTCTAGAATTGGTGGGAGTGGCTAAGCTCGCATTCAAGCTTAAAAGGCTGAAGCTGTTCTTGAGGAGTTGGGGCAAGAAAGAAAGGATTCGTAGAAGGGCGCGAAAGATGAAGATCGAATAGCAGCTGGCTCTCTTTGATGCTTGGGAGGTGACAGGTTTGCTTTCAGAGGAGGATAGAGAGTCTTGCAGACGTTTGAAATGCCCCTGATGGAAATTATTAGGATGGAGGAGGCATAATGGTGTCAAAGATCAAGGGTGATTTGGCTTAAAGAAGGTGATGGGAACACAAAGTTCTTCCACAAAATAGCTAACCAACGATACAAGGTTAATAAGATGAAAGACTTGGTTGATAACAGAGAGCTGGACCAGACACAATATATAGAGGATGCCTTAGTGTCTCACTTCACCTAGGCTTTTGGGTGTCAAAGGGGCTAGAGACCCTTATGGGTGGATGAGGACTTGTGAAGGTTATCAGACCACTGCCTGGGGAGCCTAGAAGCAAATTTCTTGAAAGTGGAGGTAAAAGTTGCAGCGTGCGGCACAGAGCGGACAAGGCTCCAGGTCTGGATGGGTTTGGGTTGCGTTTCTTCTAGGAATTTTGGCAGTTGGTGGAGGATGTGTTTGACATGACCTCACAGTTCTTCGTCTCTTTAGCCGGCATTGGTAAAATTAATGCTACTTTCCTCTCCTTGATTTTGAAAAAGGCAGGTGCTGAGGATATGTGATTTTAGGCCCATCAGTCTTACGAACGGTTGTTATAAAATCATTGCAAAGCTCTTGGCAAACAGGTTGGAGGGTGTGGTTGGGTTCTTGGTGGAAGACTCTCAATCTGCCTTCATTCTAGGATGCCTTCTTCAGGATGGGTTCATGGTTGTCTAGGAATGCATCACCACAATACATAAAGATAAAAAGGGAAGGGGTGATGATCAAGCTTGACTTTGCTAAAGCCTACGCCAATGTTAATTGAGATTTCCTCTTCCACTTGCTTAGCTGTCATGGGTTTGAACCCAATTGGGTCTGTATGGTGAGGGCTTGCATTTCTTCGGCCAAAGCTTAAGTGTTGGTTAACGGAAATCCCTGCTGTTTCTTTCACATCAATAAATGGCTTCGTCAAGGGGGTCTCCTTTCATCTCTTCTATTCTTTATGTTGCTAATGCGTTTAGCAGGTTGATGAAGATGGCTGAAGAGGGTGGGTGTTGGGTCTCCGATGTGTTCCTAGCGGCACTCCTCTCTCGCACGTTCCGTATGCGGATGACACTATCATCTTGAGTGAGGCTAATGAATATGTGATCAGAGGTGTTAAGTTTGTATGTAGGTGCTTTGAACTATTATCAGGGCTCAAGATCAATTTTTCTAAGAGTTCTTTTGTTGGAATTAATCTTGACCCATCTGTGACTAGTCGTTTTGCTGCTATCCTGGGGTGTGGTATACAATGTTTTCCATTTTGTCACCTTGGTCTCCCTCTCCATGCGGGTCAGCTATCAAATGCAGATTGGTTGTCATTGGTCAGTTGTTTTGATAGGTGTTTGGGTGGTTGGAAGGGACGCTTGTTGAGCCTTGGGAAACTCATATTGATTCAAGCTGTCCTTTGTAATCTCCCTATATATTTTCTTTCTTTGTTTAAGATCTCCTTAGGGATCCTCAAAAATCTTGATGGGATTCACCAACGATTCCTTTGGAATGGGCCTGAAGATTCAAGGAACAGAGTTCATTCATTTGGCTCAATGGGAGGTGGTGTGCTCTGAGAAGTGAAAAGGTGGTGAAGGGTTATTAGCCTTGTCGATATGAACATGGCTCTCCTATGTAAATGGCTTTGGAGACTGCTTTTTCTTATGGACCTGATGTGGTGTAAATTGGTTAGGGAATTGTGGGAAGGGCTCTCAATTTTATAGCTGCTACATTTGGCTACTATAGGACCAAGCAGTGTTAGTTGATACGGAACCTAAGAATAGGAAGATATGGGGCGGCAAATTCCCTTTGAAAGTTAAAGCTTTTCTTTGGCTTTTGTACTTGGGTAAGCTTATGATGAAAGACAAGAGGGTTCGGTGGTTGGCAGACCAAGATACACATTGTGTTCTATGTGTGGCGGACGAATCGGTTTTGCATCTCTTTGTTCTTTGTTCTCTGGTCCCCGAGGTTTGGTGCTGGCTGGGGATCGCGATGGGTATGGCATCTTCCTTCTTGTCTATTGAAGATATGTGGAGGGTGGGGAAGTGATTCGATGGCTGTGGTGATAGGAGTCGGGGCAAAGTGTCTCAATGTTTTCTCACGGCTGTGGTTTGGCTGATCTAGAGGGAACAAAATGCTACACTGTTTAGGAGTTGCACACTGTACGTGGAAAACAATTGCTAATCGTCTCTACGATGCATTCAAGATAGGGGGAAGTTTTGCACGGGAGCGAGTTCGGTCTCCTTCCCAGATGGCCGTATTTGTATCCATGAGTAGTTTCCAAGGTTTGGAGGTGGTAGTTGCCGTAGATCCCCTTTCTACAATGATGAACCTCTCTTTTCTCTTTTGTTTCTTTCGTTTGTTTCCTTTTGCTCGATCCTCTATGTAATAGAAATGCAACAGACTATTGTTTTTATCAAAAAAAAAAAAAAAGTCTATTGTCAACCATTAAGTTACATGTCCAATTCCTGTGTTTCTTCTAAAATATTGATAATGTTAGTTGATCTAAAACAACTAAACTAAAAAAATAAAATATAACTGCAATAAAGTTAAAAATCTAATACTAATGAATTCATACCCTATTGGATATATATGATATGGAGTGAGATTGATGGTGGTGATATAGCACAGAGTTGCCCCTGAAAGTAGTCGCACATCTAAAATGAGACCCTTTATTTACACAACAAAATTCTAATTTTTTTTTTCATTATTGATTCTGATCAAAATAAATCACAAAAAGCAAATAACATAAATGAAAACTAAAAAACAGATTTAAAAGTAATAAATACAATTTAAAAATTAAGAACATAAAAAAATAGAAATAACACACCCCAATAATATCATCTTCTTTCCCCAACAATATCATCTTCTTTGTAAATAAAATAATAAATAGAGTAAAATCAAAATTGGAATGCAATAAATAAATCACAAACAAAAATAAAAGAAAGGGAAAATATATAAAAAAATCTCTTCAAAGTTGGAAATATCAAACTTAGTCACATTTTAAAATTATATAAAAAATCTCATTTCACAATTTTCATAACTAAAAAGACTAACTTATTCTTATGTAATTAAAATACATCTCAGTCTTATGGTTAATCCATACCAAAAATCTATTTTTCCTACAAACTAACAATCTTTATCTCTGTATGACATAAAACAAACTTTTAGTAACTAAAAATACTAACTTATTCTTATGTAATTAAAATACATCTCAGTCTTGTGGTTAATCCACACCAAAAATCTATTTTTCTTACAAAACAACAATCTTTCTCTCTGTATGACATAAAACAAAACCCCTTCTCCTTGTCTGCTAAAAAAAACCGATGACATTGAGGTAATCCTAGATACACTACAAGATTTGGGTTTTGGTGGCATTTTTTTTTGTTGCAGTTTTATGAACCGCGGGCATATATATGTTATAACTACGGTTTAAAATAAACCGTAGCATTATTTTGAAAGCTCCCTAAATAAATTTTTTTGTGAGAGAGAATCGTAGCTATATAAAATGGGATTATGATGCTAATTATGGCGATATGTATGCCTATGGTTTTAGAAACCGCAGTAATGTAATGTATATAGTGTTACCTTTTCTGGAAACCATAATAATTAAATTAATTTAATGAATGCTGACGAATTTTTAAAAATTGTACAAATAAGGGTCATTTATGGCTGCAACTCCTCCTCCTCTACAATTTTCTTTGAAAAAATTGTCTTCTCATCTAAAAAATCACTCATCTCCACAAAGCTCCACAGGGCTTATTTGAACTCCACTAATCACATCGTTCCCCATCTTCTCCACATAACTATGTGAAGAATGATCAAGCCCGCTCAGGTCACATTCATTTTGAATCCACATAACTAATAAGGATCTCTCTATTTTTTCCTTGTACATTTTTTTATATTCTTTAATTTGGATTACTCTTTTTTTTCTTTCTTTTTGAAATTCTAGATTATGGATTGACATTATATTTTTTATTCTACGATTAGATGGAAAATATGATCTTTGAATTAGATTTTTTTTCCTTTTGCATTTTTCAGAATATACAAGGAAGAGCTTGGATGTTAAATCAATTATGTGAGAGGATACATTGCATGGGCCAGACGAACAGTAAAGAATACACAACAAATGCAAGAAGAAACTATACTATCAAAAGGAGGAGAAGATGGAGGAAAGGATGCAAGAGATACAAGAACAATAATAATTTTTTTCAGAGTTTATCAATTTTTTAGTTTTAGATATTGATTTTTAACTTTAGTTTTGTAATTTCATTTTTTTGTAAATTGAGATGTATTTTAGTTTTAGACTTTTGTGATTTTAAATATAAAGTTCATTTCTTGTACCACATCATCATTTACTATTACAAATTAAATTGCGTTTTATGATTTTAATAAAGGGAAAATGACTAAAAAAGTCTTCCAAAAGTTAGAAATGTCCAAATCAGCCGCTTTAAAATTATACTAAAAAAGTCTCATTTTACAATTTTGGAAACACAAAAGACTAATCTACTCTTATGTAATTAAATCCTTAATACATTCCACATCTCTTAATTTTGTTAAAATATTTCACCCTCTTAATTTTTTAATATATTTCACACATTTTCATGTAGATCAATTTTTTTATTGTAAATTATTTGTTATTAGATAGATTTTGTGAAATATGTACCAATATAATTTGAATTTTTATGATGAACTCCATTAAATATTGATTTTTTAAAAAAAATGGATATGTTCTAATGATATCATAATAAATAGCTAAAAAATAAAAAATGTAAATAAAGATTTAGATATTAAAATATTATATGTTGCATTGGGGCACAACATATATTTAAATTACATATTATGATTATACACAATGAAAAATGATAAACAATATCATATAAAATATATATAAAAAAAATATAATAACAAAACCTCTAAAATGATTGATTTTCATAATGTATAGAGGGATTGTTGTTTTGTAGGAAAAATAAGTTTTTAGTGTGGAATAAAGAGGGATATTAAAGATTTAATTAGATAAGGGCAGATTAATCTTTTGTGTTTCTAAAATGTGAAATGAGACTTTTTTAAGTATAATTTTAAAAAATGACTGATTTGGGTATTTCAAACTCTTATGAGATTTTTTTGATCATTTTTCCTTTAATAAATGATCTTTTAATTAATACACGTTTTTGTAATGGTTAAAATAATAAAAGCAAAGATCAAGGAGTATTTGGGGTACATTTATTGTTGTATCTCCCTGAATCACTGGAAGAGTGAAGGTAAAAGTAGAAAGAACAGGAGAATTTTTAGCGGCGGTTCTGAAATCCGTCGCTAAATGAACTGCAGTAGTATTTAACAACCGTCGCTACAACATAATATCGTAAACCATCCTGCGGTTTTGAGGCTTTAGTGATGGTTTAAAACCGCAGCTGTAGGCCTATTTTCTTGTAGTGATATTTTGATTTCAAATTATGTGTTGTTTGAATTTTTTATTATTATTTATTATATTGCGTGTTTCTTATATCTTACCTTATGATGTTTATAATCTTTCAGTGTGTATAATCATACCGTGTAATTTGATTAATCTGTACATATACGATACTATTGTCTTAGTAGAGGCCCCCCTCCTTGTTGCATAGTGGGGGCCACCTGCTTCACAATTTGAGTGGAGGGATCGATCCCTCCCTTTGTTTTTGATATATATATATATATATATATATATATATGCGGTATATGGGCCGTCCGATCGCGGGTCCATATCCAACGGTCGACGTGAATCGCACCCGACCGTCCGATGCGATAGGACCCGTCGATTGATCGCGTAAACCGCACCTAATCGGCTCCCTATATATATATATATATATATATATATATATATATAATATATATATATATATATATATAGGGGGTCGATTAGGTGCGAACGGCAGGTGTGGCGTCGATCGTGGGCCGTCGATCACGGGTCCATCGCATCGGACGGTCGGGTGCGATTCACGTCGACCGTTGGATGCGATGGACCCGCGATCGAACGGCCCACGTCGCCGCCGCACTTGCCGCACGCCGCACATAATCGCCCCGGTATATATATATATATATATATATATATATATATATATATATATATATACCTGATTACATGCGGCGAACAGCGGGTGCCTTATGGACCGTCGGATGTGATGGACCCGTGATCGGACGGCCCGTGTCGCGACCGCACCCGCCGTTCGCCGCACTTAATCGCTTCACTATATATATATATATAAATACACATGCTAAAACTCTTATCAAAATCAGTCACATTCAAAAATATTATTATTACATATCAAATTATATTTCAGGCCCTAGAAATATCATAACTTTTTGTTTGAGGTCATATGCACTTTGATGATTTTCTCATCTATATTTTTAAAATGCATATAACCCCCAAATGCTTGTATAATGTATATGATCCCAGAGAAAATTTTTAGAATTGGGTGTTACAAAGTTCTTGTCAAAATCAATCACATTCAACCCCACCAGACCCACCAAAGTAAACCCAGAGATGTGCAAACATAGTTGGGAACCTCCTCGGAACCCAATCCGGCTTAGCCGAGTAGCACTTCTCCTTGGAGTAGTAGTGACCTATGAATGTCCGGGTGATCAAGGCGCCATCCTCATCAATTACTTGCGCACGAGCGATATAAGCACTCTGCCCGAATAACCCAGACCTATCCGAATGGTTTATTTTGTTAATAAATTTTTGAAATAAATGTCCACATTCCATTCAAAAAAAAAAAAAAAACCCCAGACCTGGGGTGGTTCCCACTTCCCATCTGGGTCGTGGTGTGCTTCCCTCCTCTCCTCTTGTCAAGCACCGCCCCGCCCCAGTTCACAACTGGGCAGTTTGTGAAGCCCTGAAATATCGAGTCCGGCCAGTATCCCACATTATCTCCCTCCACCTTCAGCCACCAACTTGATTGCTTCTTGTCCTGAACAGGTTCATAAAAATGACAATTTGATTTGAATTTGTTATTATATTCTTATTTTTCTCTCTTTTTCTTATTTATCATTTTTAGTTTTTCTCTTTCTAGTTTGATGTTTTACTTTTTAGAGGTTTCATTTAACTGTTCTAATAAAATTATAGAAGTTTTCCTTTAATCTAACAGAATTGTTGCATTTGTTGAGCTTCTTTATGAAGTTTAATAGGTGATACACTCATTCTTGCCGTCTGAATTTAGTATGTATTTTATATTAATCTACTGTGCACTAGTCTAAATGCATGCATTCAATTTATTTGTATAATTTTTTTTTGTGAACATATGTATTTTATTAGTTAGGTATACAACTTTGAAAACATATTCGAAATAAGTTGAGATTACAAAAATGATTGTATCTATTATTATCCATAAATCAAATAAATACTTGCTAATTAACGCCCCGTTTGTGTGTGTTTTTCCATCGGCAATGGCATCAGTGAACATTGGCTGACGTGAACGCACACATAAACGGTTTTTTTCCTTGTGTTGATGACCCAAAAAACCTCTGCCGTATATGGTTTTTCGTGCAGAAATAAGAAAGCGTAGACGCGTTTTCAAATGGTTATGAAAAACATGTCCTTAATTAATACAAAAAAATTTTAATTTTTTTTAAAGCAAAGAAAAATAATCAGTTTTATAACCTATACTTTTTACAAAATCATATTTTCAAATGGATTTCAAAAATCCATTCTTACCCGAAAAACCGAAACCTCGATCTCGTATTGTTGGCCCCCTAAAGATGAAAGAGGTTGCAAAAAGGAGCCGAGCATTGTGTGGTTGCTGACTTGAACAAAGCCTGAACACATTATGTTGTAGCACCCTGTCTTCTGGTAGCCATCTTCCTGTTGTTGTTGCAATTGCAATTGACATCGATTCTTGATATTGACTCTTACTTTAACTTTCAATCATGTTTCTCTTCTTTTGAATTATTTTAGTTGTATCTCGAGCAAGTATAATTTTTTTTTAACCAAACCACCCATTGTCAAGTTGATAAATGTACCTCTTCTTTATCGAGAGGTCCTAGGTTTGAGTTTTTGATCTTACTAATAAGACAGAAACTAACGAGTATGATGTGGTTTGTTCATCTAGTTAAGCTAGCTTAAACCTATATCTTTCAATGCAAGACTGAAGAATCTGGTTAAAAAAGGGCAAATTTTGTACTTATCATGGGCTTCTAATTGGTTTCAAGTCACCCTAGATACACCAGACACATGATTTGTGGGTGATCCAAATTCATATAATTTCAATACACCCTTTTTGGATGTTAAATCATTTTTGGGCCCGTCTAGTTCCACCCACTGTTTTTCTTACCCCACCAATCGATTAAAAAAAAACTGGTGTTTTGTTATCCCCACCGATCCGGCCAGTTCGACCGGATTTGGTCGATATTTCAAGTTTTAGGCGAGCGGACTTGGTCGTCATTTCAGGTTTTGGATGACTGGATTTGATCGTCGTTTCAGGTTTTGGGCGACCGAATCTAGTCGAACAGGATTTGTAATAAAGTTTATCATTTTTTTTTCTTGAAAACATAATCCCACGACGTGTATCCTCCTTGAATCATTTATATCACTCCAAGTCTGAGTTGTAATATAAAGAGAATAAATCATTATTCTTAAATGTAGAATATAAGAACAATTTTTTTTACATAAGTTATAGATAAATTTCAAAAGCCAAATATAAAATGTGTTTGGATCAACTGGTAGGTTTTTTTTTATTTTCAAACAAAGAATCATCTTAACTATGAATTCAAACGAAGCTTAAAAATGATATATATTTGTCTAATAATATATTTTTCTATAAAAATTTGAATTAATCGAAAGTATACATACTTACATTTTTTTCAGTCCCTTAGTTGTTATTTGGATAAAAGAATAAATGTAGAATATAATGGATAAACCAAAAAATTTATTTATTTACAAAGAATAAGTAGATATAGTTTTGAACCCTGTTCGACCAATTACGGTCGCCCAAAACCTGAAATGACGACCAATTACGGTCATCCAGAACCTGAAATGGCAACCAAATCCGGTCACCCAAAATCTGAAATGACGACCGATTTCGATCGAACTGGATTGGTGGGAACAGCAAACCACCAGTTTTTTTTATTGGTGGGATAAGAACTTGTCTTGGTGGGGATAGACACGCCTATCATTCTTATATCAAATGTACTTGTCAAAGTCCCCACGAGCTTTAAGCCAGTGGTGAAGGATTTCTCAGAAACCACCCAGGATCAAATCTCACCACTTCCAAAAAGAAAAGAAAAATGTTCTGCTTTTTATATCAACCAAAACTCAGAACACACGTGTTTATATATATTTTTTAAATAGTAATCATCATTTATTGAGGTATATACTTGATAAAAAGTGTATATTTCTCATTTTCGAATTGAAATTATTTATTTTTAGCAAGTGTAAGAAATAATTTAACGAGGTATATACAACGTTTAATGAGGTATATGTTTTATTAGATTTCTAACGAAGTATATATGATTGTATTTGAGACTGATAAAAAAAACTGAGTGTAACAACACTGTGTTATGCAACCCCCATCTTGGGCTAGGTTCCATGGGCTTTCAGCCCACTGTCAGTTCTGAGTTCATATTGAATCATGTCTAATTAGTAATAGTGGGTTACCACTGTATGATGTAATTGTGTCGCCCTTCTTTGGGTCTTTATACAAAAAAAAAATGTACTCACCATGAAAGGGAAAAAAATGTTACTGAGAGCCTAGATACAAGAGAACTTACTGTCCAATACGCATAGAGTCGAGTCTTAGTATCTCCAAAGACTACAGGATGAATCTACAAATTTTGAATCGAAAACAACAGTTAGAAAGTAGTGATGATAGGAAATGATGTTTTGATGCTTTGAAGTAATTTGAAGAATAGAAAACTTACACTCCATCCAGCTTCAATAAAACTATGTGCATCACCATTGGTGTTTCCCACTATAAGAGCACTCTGACTCCATTCATCTGGCTCAACATGTACATTCCAAACATTTATAGCACCTGTGGTCCCATAACTTGGTGGATTGGTCGCTGGCTTCAGTCCAGCAGTCTATGATACATGAAAATCAGAATTGAATAATCAAATTTAAACTACTTAATTATCATAATTTAGTAAGGTTACAACTTGGACGGGTTAAATTTGATACTGATTTTGGTTCAACCTAAGCGTGAACCCGGATAACCCAAATCGAATTTGGCTGGGATTAGGTTGAGGCTTTGGGTAACTCGACCGGAAATAGTGAGTAAAAAAATTACCTATTATAAGTTAAATTATGTAAATTGATTAATTTGTGAGATAAATTTGAATTGTTTAATATATGAGTTTTTTTATTTTTAAATCCCTATAAACTATAGGATTTAGTGATTTATCCCTTACTTCTTCATATTTTTGTTTTAGTCTCTAAATTTAAAAGATATGTTCCTTTGTAGTTCATGGGAGAGACATATCCCTAAATTATTTGGTTTTCCTTTTAGTCCCTGGGAGGGACTAAATATGAACATATCCTTTAAATCTGGGGACTAAAACCAAAATATGAAGAAGTGAGGGATCGATCACTAAATCCTGTAGCTTATGAGGACTTAAAAATAAAAAACCTTTAATATATTTTACCTAGAATCTATCAATTTTATACTTTCAATTTTGTCTTGCTAAGATTGTTTCTCATCCTTATCTTTGTTTTTCATTTGGTGTTGGGTATCAGCTTTTTGCGGTGTTCCAATAGTTTAAAATCTTACATTTTAAAAGTTAAATCTAAAGCCAACCTGAACCCGAACCAAACCCAATGGATCGGGTTCATGTTGAGCTTCTCGGGTTTGAAAGTCGATCGGTTCATTTTGTTGATTTCCATGTTTGGGTTGGGCTGGGTTATCTCTATTGCATATCGGGCCCGTTTCCCCACCAAACAATTTTCCAATCCCACCGAAAAAAAAAAAAAAAAAAACGTTTTGTCGTTCCCACCGATCGTTCGACCGTTGCGCCATTTCAAGTTTTGGGCGACCGTTGGGTCGTCATTTCAGGTTTTGGGCACCGGAATGTCGAACAGGGTTCATAATTATATCTACTTATTTTTTGTAAACAAATAAATTTTTGGTTTATCCATCATATTCTACATTTATTCTTTCATCCAAACAACAACTAAGGGATTAAAAAAAATGTAAGTAGATATACTTTCTTAATTCAAATTTTTATAGAAAAATATCTTATTAGACAAATATATATCATTTTTAAGTTCGTTTGATTTGTTAAGATGAATTTTTGTTTGAAAACAAAAAAAACATATCTTGATTCACACATTTTATATTTGCTTTTGAAATTTGTCTGTACATGTAAAAAAAATTGTTCAATCCATTTAAGAATAATGATTTATTCTTCCTAAATAACAATTTGGAGTGATATGAAAGATTCAAGGAGGATAATCGTGATATGTTTTCAAAAAAAAAAAAATTATAAATTTTATTACAAATCCTGTTTGACCAGTTTCGGTCGCGCGAAACCTGAAATGACGACCAAATCCGGTCGAATGGGTCGAATTGGTGGGGATAGCAAAACACCGGTTTTTTTTTTATTTATTGCTTGGTGGGGTAAGAAAATACGTGGGTGGGGCTAGACGGGCCCTTGCATATCTCACTTGCACACACAATCCCAAACAACTAATATAATGATGGAATTTTTATTTACAATAATTGAAAAAGAGTAATTATATATCGCCCAAAATTTATCTTCAATTTATCATTGGTGAATCATTCAACCAAAAAAATCTTCTATGTATTGCAATAAAAACAACAATAAAATATCACTTATTCTGTATAGATTATTATACATCCTAAGTCTGGATCCAGTCAGGTCTGGATACCATCACTACCATCAGTATCGAATTGCACAACATGTTAATCGAACTACACAGCTTATGAATCGAATTATCCAGCCAATTGTTAGGTATATGTGTCACTCTCTATGAGTTCGATTCATATATTGTGTAATTCGATTAATAAGTTGTGCAGTTCGATACTCGTAGAACTGGACCTGACTGAATCCATCCTCATATTCTACGGCAAATAGCTCTATAACGGTTTCTAAAAGGGGAAAGGGGATAATAGAATTAATTATATGATGCATTTTATATGAATGACTAAATGAAACCAATGAAAATAAAAATACTCACTTCAACTGAATCATCTTCACCCAACACATCCTTTTTCCCAAAGCTTTCAATGGAGTTGGCCCTGAGAATGTCATCTCTTGAAATCCTTCTTATAGGAACAGTCCCCTCTGGACAGCAGCTTCCACTCTTTTGCCAAGTCCACTCAAATGTAGGCTTCAAGATGTCCTCCCATTTTGGAGCAAAACTTGGTGCCATCTAAATAACATATGTACAAATTATTCATTGCAACATTATATCTACATTTAAAGGCCAACAATGATATATGTATGTAAAAATATATATAAGAATTACATGTACCTGAATAGTGTGATTTTTAAGTAGAGGATGATCTAATGTTGGTTGTTTGTGAATATCAACACAATCTACTATGTCCCCATCTTCACTCTGAAAGAAGTTATAAAGTAAAATATGCTCAAATCATTGTTAAAGATCATATAGGACCACATGAATTCTAATCAAACCTCAATAGTCTTGACTGCTGGCTTGTTGAGTTTCTTTAGAAGCTCATTGAGTTGAATTTCCTTTTGATCAGACTGAGCTTTTCCTCTGATCACTTCATCACTCAATGCCAACAAAATCAATAGAAAGTTGATGCTCCTTCGGATATTCATTAAATGATTAAAATCATCCATGGTAGTTGATTTCTCCTAAGAGACTTGTGTGTCCAACCTACATAGATCATGAACCACAATCACTAGATAAAAAATTGAACTATACCTATAAGAAGGGATATTTAATTATCTAGCTGAAAAGAGTACCTCTTATTAATATGAAAAAAATTGCTTCGAATAACAAAACCACCTCTTAGTAAGGTGGTAGAGGTGCATGGTTCGATTTTGTTCTATTGTAAGGGAAAAGGTCTAATCAGGATATTCATTTACTTAAAAAAATGTTTTCAGTATTTCAAATCAGTGTACTTTCTACTTAGATAACATATAGAGGGACATGTTAATATCCATGTTTGAACTGCTTTGTCCTCAAATATATTATTTGGATAAGAAAATACAAAGAATTCAAAATATTCATGAGTATGCCAAAAATTAAATTTAGGCGCTTCTTATCATCTTGCTAAAAAATCATGAATACAAAAATTAATTTCTTTCATTTACATTTTCAACCCAACTATCCCCACATTTCTATTTCCATCAAAGATGTGCCCAGTAAGTAAAAGTAGATGAAAATTAGTAAATAAAAAACATGATTCAACTTAATAAGTAATATAACATGTAAGAATGTGATATGAAAAAAAATGTTGCACAAGATGAACTAAGAACAAATACTAAAAGAACAGCAATTCAACATAACATGTCAACAAAAAGCACTGCACCTCTGTATATGAATAGGATTATCACATACTAAAGATGGTGAGAATGAGTAGCAAAATATATGCTAATGTATAGAGAAGTGACATGCAACATATGTAGGGCAAACCTAAACACCAAAAATTTCATTTAATAAAGGATCAGGGCCCAACCTAAACACATGGATTACACTTTTATGAAAGTTGGATATCATGTTTTTAAAAGCTACCATAGTGTATAATTTGGCAAGCTAGATTTTCTAACATGAATATTTTGGAAGATTGGATAATATCATAATCTCTTTTTCAGATATTCTCATTTACATCTAAGATCTATGTTACATTTTAAATCTAAAAAGTCATCTTTTATTGAATTGGTGGTGGAGGGCAAACCTACTACAGATTAGTCTGATATTCAGAACTGAAAAACATTTCACATGAAACTATGGGCACAAGCACTTGGGCACATAATACTAAAGCCTGGCTTTTCTAAAAAAAAAAAAAAAAAAAAAAAAAAGAAGATTAAGCCTGGCAAGAATGAAAACAAATCAGATACATGGATATCCAAATCCGGCTTATATTAAATAATCCGAATATAGATTTTAATTTTTTGATTTAGATCGGATATAAATATTTTTTCGGATATTTGATGCGTATAAATATGGACACTAAATTTGATGATTAAATGATATATTATACTGGATCCGTTGGCATTCCTAACACTGATAGAAGAGTGTTTATGTTTGCACTAGGCCTGTCAATGGGTCGGGTCTGGGCCGGGTCGGGGTGGCCAGTCCGGGTCCAACCCAAGCCCGCCGGGTCCTAGGAAATGTGGGTCCGGACCCGGGTCGGGTCCGAGTCCTTCCTGACCCGAATATGGTTTCTAAAAAAAGAAGAATTCATGAATTTGTTTGCTTTATCATTATATAATGAAGATTTTGTATAAAACATTAGTTTTGAGCTTTCTAATTGGTGTCCTGATATTATATTTGAACATATTTTTGTACAATTTAAAACAATAAACACCAACATATAACATTCAAAATAAATATAAATCTAAGTAATATAACAATGAACTAAAAGGGAGAGCTAATGGTTATTGGTGTCACAAACTAAACTTTCAAAACAATAGACATTACATATTAATCTAAACAACATTCAAAACAATAAACATTAACATATTAACCTAAATAATGAACATAAATCATGCAACAAACCAATTAATTATACAAAGGGCCCGTCTAGCCCCAATTTTTCTTACCCCAAAGCTAAAAAAAAAAACCGGTGTTTAATCCCCACTAATAAGCCTTTCAGGTTTCGCAACCGGATGGGTTTCAGGTTTCGCGCGACCGAAACTTCGAACAGGATGTAATAAAATTTATAATTTTTTTTTTTGAAAACATTCTCACGGTTATCCTCCTTAAATCTTTCATATCACTCCAAGGGTTATGAGGGAGAATTTATTCTTAAATGAGTTAAGAACAATTTTTTTACATAGACAGACAAATTAAAAGTCAAATATAAAATGTATTTGACTTATGTTTTTTTTGTTTTCAAACAAAAATTCATCTTAACTATGATACAAAGCTTAATTATATATTTGTCTAATAAGTATTTTTCTAAAAAATTTGAATTAATTGAAAGTATATCTTATTTTTTTTACTTGTTGTTGTTTGGAAAAGAATTTGATAAATAAATCCAAAAATTTATTTGAAAAAAATAAAATTATGAACCATGTCAACTGAAAACCTAAATGACGACCCATACGGTCGCCCAAAACTAGGCGACCGGATCTCGAACTGTCGGTGGGAACAGACAAACACCGTTTTTTTTTTTTTTTTTTTTTTGATCGGTGGGATGAAAATTGTTTGGTGGGGATAGACGGGCCCTTATACAAATAAAAGCTTAATAATGGGTGGGTTTGGTTGGTTAAGTTATGATTTATGAGTTTGATTATGGACAGTCAAAAATTAGGTAAAACTTATACTTGTAATTTGATAAATAAGAAATAAAATTATGAGTCTCGGGTCCAATAGGTCGGGGCGGGGTGGACCCGGACCCGACCCGTTTGTATGTTCGGGTCCACCGGGTCAGATCCAACTCGGGTCGGGTCCAAATCGAGTTAGGTAAATTACATGTGTAATCGGGTCCGGTTGATAGGCCTAGTTTGCACCCTTCAAATTTGTTTGCACATCTTTTTATCTGAAAATGAGAACCCAAGTTCGTTTAAATTTATTTGAACACAGCATTTAATTTTCATGGCTCCTTTATAAAATCTATGTTCATTCATGAGTGTTGTTGCACATATTTTTTTTCTTCCTCAATTCTAGTCTTATAAGTGTCGATCGAAAATCACCGAAGCATATATACACATTAATGAGATATTTACTTCAAATTTTTATTTTCACATTTTCGATAAATACATATATGCAATTCATTGGAGTATATGAATTATTTTTTTTATAAAAACATGTATCTCATTAGATGAGATATTAAATTTAAAAAAAAATTAAAACACATGTAGACTGAAATTTTGACTGAAAAAGGGATAATATGTAACATTATTCTTCAATTATATCCTTCTCATGTTCACATTTTCAATTCAATTTTTCATAAACCTGAGCAAAGATGAAGAAGAGGAAGAGGCATATGACCAACCGAGAGGAGTGGCGGACGGATGAGAAATGGCAAGAAAAATTTGTGATCTACAAAATAAGAAAGATGTACAAACATATTCACTTAGATTGAAGTTACATGAAAATGTTTTAAATTTAAATTATTGTTTGAGATAAGTTTTAAATTGGGGTATCACTTAGACTTCCTTGGGTAGTCTTCTGTATGAATCAATATGTTTTAAATTTAAGTGTTGTTTAAGATATGCATATGTTTTCGTTAAAAAAATGTGTAACAGTACTCAAACCAGAAACGCTGAGTCTGTTCAAATGGCTGGTGAGGCACATAAACATGGGTTCGGATCCAGTCATGATTGGCTTCATTAATCCTGTCAGTATTGTACTACACAACTTATGAATCAAACTACATAGTCAGTTATTAGTTACATATTGAGATAAGTTTAGACAATTGGCAAATTAATGACAAGGTGGGTGGAGCGTTCGGCGAGCGAATAGGGGTAGAGCATGCGCAGGCGAAGGAGTGGAAGTTTGGGGGAGCGGTTGGAGGGTACGAACGAAGGGGTGGGGAAGAGAAGAACTCATAGCAATAGCAAGATGTGGGCGGGGAAAACGGCATATGGACGAAGAGTGCAATGCTTCTGTTGCCTGGGTTACAAGCACCGGAGATGGGAATGCCGAGACCCCATTGTGTGTAGGAAATGCCGGGGGACAGGACACAAGGCCGCTACGTGTAGGGCTTACCAACCGGTCATGGAGAAGTGTCTCCCACAGACACCGGCAAATTCGAGTTTGACCATTCATCTCGGAGACAAGTTCAACCCATGAGACAAGGAAAGAAGACTCATATGCTGTGTAGTGGTGAAGACAGAGGGATGGAGCCCGTCAGCAAGGGAGGTTGTGCACCTCATCCAAGAATTTTGGGGAGTGAAAGATTAGAGGTTGGACGAGGAAGGGCCTGATACGCGGGCGGGAAGGGAAAATCAGCCTAGAGGTGTGAATGGCGGAGTGGGGAGTCTGACCGGTGGAGACCTTTCAGTGGGAGATGCGTCTGGAAGGATTGCCAATCCACTAGCTAACGGCGAACTACCTGCGGACGATGATGCACGGTCTCAGAAAAATCACCGATTTTGGACGACACGGCATGAGCAGTGTGGGCACGACATTTATGGAGTTCACTCTGGTGGCGGGGGTGATGAGGGACTGGCCGACAACAATACTGGTAGCGTATGGCAAGGAGGCGTACCAGACAAGCATTCGGGCACGCCAAACCACTATGGCATTGAAATGATCTTAGGCGGACCTAATAAGGGAGACAGCTAATGGGGGGAAACCTCCAAGCGCGGAGGGAAACGAAGGCGACGTCGGAAGCGGAGAGGAAGGCACGCGTCCGAGTCAGCCAACCAAGAAGTGGAGGAGGAATCGGAGGAAGAATCGGCCAAGCGAGGCGCGAACTCAGTACACGGAGGACCGTACGTCCTGGTCAAGCTTGACCTTTCACATTGGTGCGACTAACATGTTAAGACAGCCACCCACCTCGGGCCTGAAAATAAAAGGGTAATTAGCACTTTTAACCCCAGAAAATTAAATATTTACAAAAATAGTCATGTCCGTCGAATATTAGCAAAAATTAGCCCCGTTGACATGGTCAACCCTGCCACGTCAGCGCTGACCTTTTTTTGTGTGTTTATACGGGAGAAGGTATATATATATGCCGTTTACAAGAGATGGTATATATATATATGCCGTTTACAGGAGATGGTATATATATATCGTCTCCACTTTATAATTTTATCTTTGAATGTTTGTTTTATATTAAATCGAGCTTCTTTTGCATAGACGGTGGAGAATTTCTTATAAAAGATGGTCATGTTGAAATCAAAGTTGAGGAAAATTGATGCAGACATTATAGCCATGCAGTAAATGGACGGCCGAGATCAAATGGAACAAAAAGAAGAAAATTGATCGATCGGGAGCACTGTGACTTCAAACGGCCATAACTTTTGAACCGTAGATCAGAATCGCTATTATAATATGTCCACACGTTCGTATCCATGAGTCCTATAGGAATAGTCACTTCGCCACCACGCCATTTTTCGGAATGTTCTGAAATCGTCTTGGAGGTCAAATCGACGGTTCAAAGTTATTTTTACTATTTTTATGTTGTTTTGAGTTTGTTAGGAGCATGCAAATTCATTACTTAGATCGAATTAATTTCGTATATGAATAATGAGCACCAGAAAATGATCCAGTCTTTGGAAAATGTTTACCTAGAAAGTTGAGAAGGTTTGATTACTAAATTAGTGATGTAATGAAATATAGTGATTAAACATATAGAAAATTATACATGAATTTCAGTTAAGTTGTTAAAGCAGTATTTATAATGTATTTCAACGAAAACAGGAAAAAAAAATATGGATGAAAAAATTACAAGTTGGAGACGGCATAAATATATACCGTTTGCAAGAGACGTATGCCGTCTCTTGTGCATTTTTGCCCTCCTAAGATCTCGGTTGTTTAAAAAGAGTAAACACTAGAGAATATAATCTCTCACCGGGATTAGTTTTTTCTAATATTCAAAAGATGGGGCTATTTTTGTGAATATTCATTTTCCTGGGGTTAAACGTGTTAATTACCCAAAACAAAATCTAAAATCCAAATCTTGAGGTCAGACGAGAAAAGGCAAAGATCTGCGATTTTGGAGTCCGAGGTTGACATGTCGCTTTACGGAATTTAATCAGACCTAGGAGCCAGGAGTGGGCAGTCCGGTGGAAATGGGCCGGGCCGCGGAACGGTCGGGATCCGAAAGAGTGGCAGCTCTCAGACCTGGGTGTGGATCCGACGTGACCGGCATGTTTCAATTGAATATCAACCACTTCAAATGTTTTCCCGCCTCTTTCAATTGGAAGTGACTCTGCTCTGAAGTCATCTATTGAAATAGAAGGGGAAGCTGGTGGCGAGGTCTATGCAAAGGTGGCTCACTATAAACAGGGCTAAAGGGAGTCAGACTGAAGCGTGTGCGAAGGCTATAGAGATGGGACTCGAGGTCGAAGAGGAAAGCCCGCTGAAACAATTCGTGACCAAGGTACGAGGCGAGTTCGGAGTCTGCGGCCCTTTCGTTCAGGGGGAGGGGAGCGTGAGCCCGACTCAGAGAAACGTGGAACTGATGAATGGAGGGAACAATGAGCCAATGGAGCAGGAGCAGGCGGTGGGGAGCAGCGGCCCAAATGAGGGAGATAATGTGTTCTTATGTTTAAAACACTGATATGGAATATTAGGGGTCTAAATGACCCAGCCAACCGACGTGCTGTACGGGAGCTGGTTACCGAGCACAGAGTGCGGCTGTGTTGTGTTCAAGAGACAAAGATGGAGCTTATTGATAGGCAAACGGTAAGGGAACTGGGAGCGGGTCTCTTGGATGAATGGGCATTCAAAGAAGCACAGGGAGCAGCAGGTGGGATACTGGTCTGCTGGAACTCGGCCTTTAGGCGAGCAGAGGACGTATTGTCGGGTCATTTCTATATCTCGATCTTGTTGGAGGAGAAGCGGACGGTCCACGGCGAAGCGGACGGTCTTGTGGGAAGAACTCTCCGCCGTGAAGGCGTTGTGGCAGATACCTTCGGTTTTCACGGGTAATTTTAATATAGTCAGGCATCCAGGGGAGAGGAACAGGTGGATGGACTACCCCGGCCATGAATACCTTCTCAACATGGATTGATGGGGAGGGCCTCCTAGACCTACCCATCCCCAACCCATCCCAAACCACAAATACACGTGGAGTAACCTCCGCGAAATCCATCGATGGTGAGACTCAACCGCATTCTGGTGGACGAAGAGTGGGAAGGCGATTTCCCGGGATGTCAGGTGAGAGAACTGGCAAGGACGGTGTCAGATCACATCCCTCTACTGCAGGAGGCGCGCCCCATTCAAATTTGAGACGTGGTGGTGCAATATTGAGGGGGTGGAATGATCAAAAACTCATGGAATCGAAGCGTGAGTGGGCTAAAAGGGGCACGACGCGTGGCGTATAAGTTGAGACATTTGAAGCGGACTTTACGCCAATGGAGTTTAACAGTGAGGGCAATCAGAAAAGAGAAGAAGCAGTCCCTTCAAAGCCTCATCTAGAGTTTGGACGAGGAGGAGGACGAACCGTTGCTTGAGGCTGACCGACTCAGATGACATTCGGCGAAGGAGGAGCTCACTGAATGTCTAAAACTAGAAGAAATAGAATGGAGGCAAAAGTCTAAAGCCTTCTGGCTCCAGGCAGGGGATAACAATACAATTTTTTTTCACAAAATGGCAAGTCAAAGACGGCGCATAAACCGAATTACTAAGATCTAGATTGGTCACACTGTGCTCGAGGAACAGGGGGAGATCAAGAGGGGGCTGGTGGAACATTTCAAGAGGAGTTTTCGCAAACACAGGAGTGGTCCCCCGGTTGGCAGGACCCGGAGCTGCCTAGACCGACTCAGACGCAAGCGAACTCACTAGAAGAGTGCTTTAGTGAAGCTGAAATACTCAAGGTGCAGAAGGGGGTAGAGGGGACAAAGCGCCAGGTCCGGACGGTTTTGGACTGGTATTTTACTAACGCTTCTGGTATATAGTGGAAAATGATGTGATGTCCATGTTCGAGGAGTTTTTCTCAAGTAAACAGAGTGTGGGGGTGCTAAATGCCTCACATTTTGTGCTCATCCCCAAGAACGGTCGAGGAGTTTAGACCCATATGCCTAGTGAACGGGGGCATACATGATTGTGGAGAAAGTGATGGCGAACCGAATGAAAGAGGCATGTGGGGGGTTGGTCGAGGCCACCCAATTGGCATTTCTACCAGGTCGGATTCTGCAGGAGGGTTTCCTTACAACGCAAGAGGTGATGTCGGCAGGTTTTAAAGACCAAAGAAAATGTGTACTATTCAAACTCGACTTCGCCGATCGCGACTTCCTAATGCGATTGTTAGTGATGCACGGCTTCCCGGCAAGATGGGTGAGAATGTTGAGGCGGTGCATAAATACAGTCCATGCATCCCTAATCATAAATGGAGAGGTGTCAGGTTTCTTCCCACTTAACAAGGGACTCAGACAGGGAACCCAATGTCTCCGATTCTATTCGTATTGGTGGAAAATGTACTAAGCCGACTCTGCATGAAGGCTGAACAGGGGGGATGGATCCGGGGTCTATCGTGCACGCCAAATGCACAGTCATGTAGATACCCCATTTTTACCGATCAAAATAGCATAATACTTATCGCTTGTAATATTTGGTTTATGCATGCTTGAATCATATATTCTCTCACAAATAATTACCCAAGACCAGACAATAATAAACAATCCAAGATCAGTGTGGTTTGGCCCAAGAAGCAGAAGGAATGCCCCTACAGAGATTGTTAGACACCTCCCACAAGATTGGATCATAACTTGATCAATACAGCTCCGATTCTTGATCCGTCAGCATCGTTGGAAAGATCACAGAACGAGGATGATGACTTCCAAAATTGACGGCAAGGATAGGATCTTTCGGTGTTGGGCGACGGCAACAAGAGGAGCCGTCGGTTTTTCTTTTGCAGTCAGACACTCCCACAAGATCGGACCATAACTTGAGCAATACACCTCTGATTCTTGACCCGTCAGCGGTGTTTGAAAGCTCACAGAACGAGGATCATGAAACACACTTCAAAAATAACATTTTGTATTAATTTTTCTGACAGCTTCTAATAGAACCGTTGATTTGGGCTTTGACGGATCTTCTAGGAGCCGTCGCATGTCTGCACCTGAGAAGCTAGCGAAAATGGTGCTCCTCCTCTGACTATCACTCTGAGGGGATGTCTTTGCAGGCTCTGGGTGACGGGAAAAGAAGCATTTAAGGCTCCTCTGTATTGTCTAAACATGGTTGGTTGAAGAACATTATAAATAAAGGGGTAGAGTAAAGAAGAAAGGCATCAACAAACAAGCATAAGCAAAAGAAAGAGAGGTGAAACTCTACCATTTTTGGACATCCACCTTCCCACCACTCAAAACTTTGTCTAAACATGGTTGGTTGAAGAATATTATAAATAAAGGGGTAGTGTAAAGAAGAAAGGCATCCACAAACAAGCATAAGCAAAAGAAAGAGAGGCGAAACTCTACCATTTTCAGACCTCCACCTTCCCACCACTCAAAACAGAGAAAGAAGAGAGCACACAGAGAAGAAAATCACCTTCCCTACTCCCTTGACTCCATTGTTTCCTTTCCTTCTTCTTTTTCTAGGGTTTTTTAAGTAAACTTGTCTCCACTACTCCTCAACCTTGTAAACAAAGATCTTGTAAACTTTGAATCAATATAAGGCTAGGTATAATTAAGTGGGTGTGTTGTGTAAATCTTTGGACTTTGAATAGCTCTTTTGGAAATGAGACGCAGTTGATGGACGGCCTACCACAAGGGCCGTCAGCCAGTTGGTCTTAGGACCATTTGAGCACCCCCTTTTGTTTGGGATACTCTCTCCCAAGGACACTAACCCATTTACTTACTTTCTTTTGTGTTTTATTTTGTTTAATTGTCATCACTCTTTATTTGTTTATTTTTCTATTTGTTTATTCACTTCTTATTATCTTTGAATTACTGCTAAGCTATTGTGATATTATTTCTTGCTTTAGCTTCCCACAAACACTCTTATTTTACTTCTTCTTGTTTTTTTTCTCTCTAAAAAAAACGGGAACTGTCGTGCAACGGCTCGTCATAGTGCCGTTGGTTTGTTAAAAATAAAATTGGATCTGGCAACGGCTCATCATAGAGCCGTCTGTTTGTGAATTACTCATGGATGGTCTACACTAAGGCCGTCGGGTTTGTGATTTTGCTGCATGTATTTGGGACGGCACCTATAAGGACCGTCGGTTTACTTGCTATTTGATATTATAGCTCTTGATGCATTCATGTTTTAGCTTGCTTTATTTCTGGTTCACAAGTTCTGCAAACCAAGGGTTCTCCACACTGAAAAAGGGTTATACACAAGCACCCATTCAATGAAAATAACATAGATTATCCCACATGCGGCCCATGTAACTAACACATATTGAAATAAAATAAATAACACATTGAACTAGTTTGGTTTATTTTCCTTCTTTGTGTCTTGACGGTGTCAACTAAGGCCATCGGTTTGGGCCTTATGATTTTTAATATTAGTTCTACAAGGCCATTTGCATAATTTGTTACCATTAATTTGTTTTCATCATAATTGGTTACTATTTTCTCTTTCCTTCTCTCTCTTTAGGTTTTGTAAGACTAACCAAGCTTCAATTACCTTAAGGCACGGCCGGCCGTGATCCTTGAGAGGAGAACGCGAAGCAATTAAACCATTTTTCTTGCCTTTGAGGAAAAGCATGTGGCGATCACAACTGAGTCCCAGTGAGCAGTCAAGTGAGCTTGGACAATCTTTCAAACAATATTTGGTGCGTCGCGTACGGACCGGAACCAAGTGCAAAAGAACCCGGATTGACAACCCTACAGCAGTCGAAAAATCCATCTATCAAGCAACAAAGAGGGGAGGGTCGATGAGTTTTTCCAAGGACGGGAGAACAGTGGGGAGTGGACAGTGGTGTTCACGAGGGCAAGACTGGGAGAGGTAGAAGCAAGGCAGTTCAAGAACCTGATGACTGCGATAAACCGCTTCTTGGTGCGACCGGAATAGGAGGACAAAATAAGATGGAGGCCGATGATGACTGGGCGTATGTAGTGAAGGGAGGCTATCGGTGGTGGCGAGAACGGATGGCGGGCACCGCTCCAGGCTACCCTCAATTCAAACAGGTATGGTGCCCGAAGGTGCCAACAAAGATCAAGGTATTCCGGTGGCTCTTATTCCATGAACCCCTCCTCACGAAGGTCTATCAGGTGAAGTGGGCGGCAAATGCTACGACAATGTGCGAACTATGTTTAGCGGCACCAAAAACCGTCGCACATTTGATCTATGAATGTGTCTTCGTGAGGAGATTTTGGGACGAGATTGGGCAGCAGACGGGCCTGTCGACATCCTTCCGCACCATCGAGGAGTTTTGGCAGGCAGGGAAGGAGATGGCTAGGCGCGTGCCAGACGGGGAGTCAAGGATGAGGTCGTAAGCTATAGTGCCAGTTAGGGCATGGACGATCTGGAGAACTAGAAACGAGGTGTTATTCTGATGAAGCCAGGCATACCACGAGTATATGTGGGACTCGTTTGGGGCTGCGCTTCCGGACTGGAACCGTTTCATAGGAAGGGATGGGATGGCCTTGCTCATGGGTGAAGGCGGTATAGGCGCACCGTAGATAGTAAGGAGGAGCTTTGGCCGCTACTGGGGTTCAGATGCCTCTTCTAACCTGGTTCAGTCAAAGCTATGGATTTGAGGCCTATGGTTGTTTTCTTATTTTGTTCTTTTTTCTTATGTGTTCTACTTATCCCTCTTCCTCATCCTCCCTCAAATCCGTTCGGAGTTTGTAATTTGATATTCATTTAATGAAAATCGAATAGTAAATGTACCTTACTTCAAAAAAAAAAAATTGTTCGTTACATATTTTACTCGATCTCCTACTGAATCTAGTTAGCTATTAAATAAAACATGAATTTTGAAGTACCACCAGTCTAATTAATCTCTAATAGGGTGCAGTTCGATTCATAGATTGTGTAGTTCCATAAACATCCAATAGAACCAAACGGAATTTCCATGTGAAACAAAAGCAAACCATTAATAAAAACAAAACCTTACGAACCCACATCGCAGCCAGCCCCACCAGCACCGCCGAAGAAGGCCCACATCCCCCTCTTCCCTTTGACGACCCTCATAGCCTGAACCGCCGTGTAACAGTCCGGGTGCGACATGTGAGGTGAGAAATTGACCGGCCAATGGAAGCCGGTTGAACCGCGGGACCTGTCCTCGGAGATCTCGCACCTCTCGACGAAGGCGCTCTCGCCCACGCCGTGCCTCGCGTAGACGCCGCTCCCCATTTCGGTCGAGGTGTGTCGCCCGCCGTTTCTCCTGTTCAGGACGGCGCCGCCCCAGTTTATGATGGACGCGTTCGTGAAGGAGAGGGGTGGGAATATCGAGTCTGGATAGTAGCCCACCGGGTCGCCGTTCACGCTCACCCACCATTTTGGGGTGGCTGGATCCTGTTCAATAGCCCCACCAATACATCATTTTTTTTTAAGAATGAAATGATATATGTCCAGTTTTGAATCATGCGTTGTTATATAAAATAAAATATATATTAATATATATTAGTATATTTTTTTATATTAAAAAAATTAAAAAATATGTATCGTACACTGTAATAAAACATGTGTTCTCCATGTTTTAAAATATAAAATAGACCCCATGTATTTGTACATTTAAAAAAGTCCCCTATTTATAGTCTCAAGCGCAGACCACATATATATATATTTTTTTTTTTAATTGTAAACATTATTTAATAAAAAATGTATATAGCTCCATTTCAAATTGAAGACATTCATTTTTAGTAAACGTAAAAAAAGAAATTCATTGTATATATATGATACTGTAAAAAAGACTGAATATAACAATGTTCTAAATTTTTTTTTACATTTATTAAAAATGGAGTTGTTACCCTGTAAATGGCGACATCGATCACATGTTGTGGGCCTCGGAAAGTCGAGAGAGGTTGGATGGTTGCGCCGAGAGCCGTTTTCCGGCTAACTTGGACAAAACCTGGGCATATCAAGTTGTAACAGCCTGTTCTTCCATATTCATCTGCCTGTGTACATTACATACAATGAAGAAACACAGCAAAAGAAGCTCAATGAACACACTCTTTCTTATCAAGGGAATGCACATATAATTATATTTTCAATTGAGACTGTCCTTTTATGTTTCATAAAGGTACATATATAAATTCACAGCATTTATAGAATTCATCTTCCCCCAAATAATGATAATGTATAACCCTTCTGTCCCTACAAACTTAAATTAGCAAATTTAATTTTATACCGGATTAGTTACTGATGTGACATTACCATGACATAATATATTAAAGACCAGATCTTTTTCAGCGTTTTTTTGGAGTTTGAAAGATTGTATACAATAGAGTTATTACTCCGTACACTTAATGTTTTGTAGAGTATTTTGTAAAGATGTATTGCCCGCTATCAGAGTCTAAATACCAAAAAAAAATAAAGAATAAAAATTAAAATAAATCATTTCATGACTTATCTTTTTTGGCTCAATAAGTGGCGCACTTAGCAAGCCATAACATAAGAGTGCAAAAATCAACAACTACATGATGAAATTTTATTGATTCAAATTATTAGTGTTTTAAATTGAAAAATATAACATGAAAAAGATGAAAAAATCTTACTGTCCAATAAATATAGAATCGAGTTCGATTATCTCCAAATAACTCCGGATGAATCTGCAATCTTGAAAGTGTTAAATTATAAGTATCATAAAAAATTATATTAACGATGATCAAAATAAAATATTAATGTGAATGAAATGAACCACCCATTTCAAACAATATGAACAAAAAAACAAGGTTCTAATAGAGAAAACTTACACTCCATCCAGCTTCAATGAAAGCATGATTTTTGTTGTTATCATTTCCCACAATAATTGCACTATGGGTCCACTCATTGGGCTCAACATAGACATTCCATACATTGATTCTTCCTTTAGCCCCATAGAATATAGATTCAGCATAATCCGTATGTATTACAGCATACTGAGAAAAGAAAACAACAGATATGATTAACAAAAATGACATATAAAGATGTTAATATGCTATAGTGACACATAAGATCAAGCAAATATTTCACTTCTGATTGTTATATTAGCTGATATAATCATGGTATAATGTTAAAATGATGTTTAAATACAAACTGATGACAAACATATCAATATCTTTGTTCTGTTATTACTGCAACTGAGATAAATTAGGATTAATACCATTTTATACCTGAATGGCATATATAAAGTAAATAGCATTGCGCAGATTCTCAATAAAAAAAAATATGAACATCACTCATCTTTTCCTGATATTTTAAAAAATGCACAGAATAAACAAAAGATAAAAGTTGTTTATATAATTAAATTAACTTATTAAGTTAATATTCAAAAACAAATGTGCGTTAAATTCATGGGTATTAGAGCATCTCCAATGGACATGTTAGTTAACTAAGATGTTAGAGTGTCATGTCAACACTTTATCATTCAACTAGACATTCATTTACTACATCTTTATTTAGTTGGTTGTTGTTACTCCAATGGATTAGCTAAATAACCAGTCAAAATAATAGTGGGTCCACCTCTCCACCCACTAAAATCTCTCCACCCACACAAAATAATATTTTTTTGAATATTTTAAATGGTAAGGCCTACATTTGGATGGCTAAAGCACTAGCCAAATTTAACACTTTCCTTAACATATGACAGGTGGGACCCACATTTAACATGCTCTTAACACTTCTACTAGAGCATCATTTTTACATGTTTTTTTAAAATCTGACACTAACTAATAAGTTAACATATCCATTGGAGATGCTCTAAACGATGCAAGCAGTATATACTTAGCAATTTTTTTTTTTTTTTGAAGATTGTTATACTAAGATAAAATATTCATTGTTGGATTCAATAAACATAAGAACAATGAAAGTTGATTGACTCACATCAATAGTACCAGATCCTGCAGACCCATCCCTTCTACCAAACTGTTCTACTGAAGTGGCCCTCAGTATATCCTCCCTTGAAGTCCTCCTGATGGGAACTGTTCCTTGAGGACAACTCCCACTCTTCTGCCATGTCCACTCATTTTTTGACTTAGATGAAACCACATCTCTCTTGTTGAACAAACTTGGATTTATCTAAAGTCAAACAAATATAAAATTAAGTCCCCCAAGATAGATTATTTTCAATATAATTATAACATATAAAATGAACTAGACCTGGATGATGTGGCTTTTCAATGAAGGATGATCAAAAGCTGGTTGTTTATATATATCAATACAGTCTATGATGTCCCCATCTTCACTCTACAATAGAAAAAGGAAATTAAAAATAAAAATTAGTTTCTAAATATTTTATTCATATCAGAAAGCAATATATTAACCTCAATAGTCTTGGTTGGTGGCTTGTTGAGATGCTTGAGAAGTTCATTGATCTTGATATCTGTCTCATGAGATTGTGTTTTTTCAGCATTTGCTACTCCATCAATCAAAACTACCAGAACCAATGATAGGAGAATTGCTTTTATAATAGGCACAGATGGGTTGAGACCTCTCATGGTGTTTGTTTTCATTTGGGAAGCTTCAGAGTCTCACCTACATATATATAGACCATCATTGTAGTTAGAAAAACTTGTTATACATGCCTCCCTGTTAACATTCAAATATTGAAAGAATAGAATAGCTAAGGAGTATAAGAAGACCCCAACAATATCCAGCATTTGAGAATCATAGAATTTAATTTGAAAAAAAACAAACTTAACATTATAGAAAAGAAGGATACCCAATGTAAAAATCATTCAACTGACTTAAAATCTTTTCCCCCAAGTTTGGGTGGAAGAATAGATATGGAATAGGTGAAATGGGGGTGAATAAGCCCTAAAAAACGTGTTTATTAGCAAGGAAAAGACCGATATAGCTATGTCAAAATTATGTGGGAGTAAGCTATTATTGATATTTCAAGTCCCTTTGAATTGTGTTATTTCATCCATTCAATCTCACTGATATAAAGAGACTCACATGCCAAATCATTTTTTCAACTATTATAAATCATTATCTACATTTTTTTCACTTTTTATCCAAACTTATAAATAGTTTATATCATTACTCAAACGGGAGCTTCGAGTAGGGTTTACAGTGTTTCAAATGCTTTTTCTATAAGAATCCATAATTACATGTAAACACAAATTACTTCACCCTACTAAGCACTGTGGCACTAGTATACATGAAGGAAAATAGAATATATTGATTTTTTTTTTGTTGGTTAAGTTTTATTTTATTTCAAGTTAAATATTCTACTAAAAGGAAGAAGTAAAACTTGAATCTAGAACTTCTTATTGAAGAGGGGAAGCCAGTTCAGTAGTTTCGTTTTTCATGGAAACAAAAAGATAAAAAAAATCCACTAGATTTAGTTTTCCAACCATATATTTATGTAAAAACTTCTTAAGACCAAAATCATACTACAATTATCAGAAACACAAAAAAAATTAAAAAAAAAGTATAGGAGGGATATTTATTTTATGAGGAAAGCTTGATCAACAAATTATTCATACAAAAAATATAACAGAAAATTTGAATGAACTTAATCAATCAGAATAATCGCAAGAACGAACTAACAAAAACAACCTACGGAATTCTATAAAGAAATAAATTAAAAGAGAGAGAGAGACTAACATACCAACAGAGGAGATAAGGTTATGCTGAATTAACAGGATTAGCAAAATATATAGACATAGAGAGTTGTCAAGGACACCTAATGTAAGATTTTTTAGTTTCATTTCAATTCTTACAAATGGTGTACAAATCCATATGTCATATCCCCTTAAATAACTGAGTATCTATCATACTATATCAGGTAAAAAGAACAAAAGAAATGTATCTCTAAAAATCTGGGACAGATATGGTTGAATGGATAATTATTCTAGTAGAATGTGTGACGTGCATTATGTTACTAATGTGATCAAACACTCCCTATGTAATTACAAAAAAAATCACGTATACATTTAAATAAATTAAATACATACATTTTTATATTTGTTATATATTCGATTAGGAGTACGTTGAACTAATTAAATGGATAACTTTAAATAATAAAAAAAATTACATGAATCATGAATGACTATAGTATACCAGTGCCCATGGACTTGACATTGTCCTCAACGAGCATTGATTGATAATAAATATTATAGACATGGAAGATCTTCTAGGGGAAATTCTCAAATTCTACATCCACTTTTGTTCATTAGAATGTAAATTCAATCAACATCTGCTCTTCAAAGTTATTGATGTAACAACTAATCAAGTCATTACATCCATTCTGACAACCCACTTAACAGTTGATTCTCTCTCTCTAAAGTATGTTCTATTATCTGCACATCAGTTACTTTAGCAAAAGAATCTGAATCAGTAAAAACAGAAAAGCATTTCATGTTGGAGTATTGACTGGTCTGATCAAAGGAAATAATCCTGATGGTTCTCCCAGGACCACTAATATAACTCAAAGGTATCTAATTTTACACGAAATAGTGAATCATTATGTAAATTACAACAAACACAAAGGTTTGACCGTTTGAGTAACTGGAAACTACTCGATCAAAGACCTGTAAATACTGTCTAGAATTTGTTCTATGCAGCAGTTCATTCATTTAACACCCACTGAGAAGTCACTGCTCATTTTCTCCCTCATTTTTAGCATCGCGAGCATTTTCTTCCACCCATCCCAAAAAAAAATTGTGTCCAAGATGCAAGTCAAGAACTCAAGACCACCATTGTTTCTCAACTAATCTTGTAAATTGACAACAGAGGCCGATGAATCTGTTGACTGCATCAACCTGACATGATAAAAATGCATGTTTGTTTTATATGAATAGAGTGCAAAAACAAAAGAAAATTGATTTTAGGGGGAGGGATACCTGAAAACAAACAGAAAATGAACTTTGAATCACTTGTTTAGAGGATACAAATACTGGAAAGACTCCATGGTCAAGAGAGCTCCAGCAAGCAAACACATTCAATATGCGGTGTGTGTGGAAACATATCCACTGGTTGCACACTTTTCAGCTTATAACATCCTTGTATGTTTTTCTCGGCCTGCGTGAAATTAGAACTGGGTTTATCCTGTCTTACAATGGAAAAAGAAAAACAGGTGCATAATGGAAAAACATTACCATGCCATGGCAGAGATAGTCGAGGTCCCGAGCACAAGTGGCGGGATTGCAAGAAACATACACAATGCGTGGAGAACGCAGTTTGAGCAGGAACTTGATCAGCTTCGTGTGCATTCCTGGACGATTGGGATCTGCGAGATTGTATATTTTGATGTGAATATGTAGTAACCCATACAGAATACCAATATCATATAGTTCAACTGCTAATATGTACACATCGTTCCTCCACGCATATGCTTCATTAACTTATGAGCAAACAATTGCATGACATTAGCATTTCAACATTGTTTTATAAACCATATGGATGAGGCGGTTTAAGAAAAAAGTTTTGCTTCATCTGAAATGTCATACAAGTCTGCGATGGTCATGCAAATGGTATTGGACATTAATCTGTTTTGAAGTTGGATAAATTTGTTCTACAAAAGTTGTCATATATTTTACATATAGCTAGCTGTCTTTAATGGGCTTTGAAGTTCTTTATGGCCTTCAATATAAGAACATTTCATACTTGTGTTATTCAAATTACCAGAAAAAAGTGCTGATATGTGTATATGGTCTTTGAAGATGCATTGAGAAGATTTGTCCATACACCAAGCTTTCTAGAGGCACCACGTAAGTTTTTTTGTATCCACGGCTATTCCAGGCAGATTATAAACATTTCACCATTATAGTGAACAACCAGGCCCATAAGTAAATACCTTAACTAGATTATTTGCAGAACACTTATTCCAAGATATCTTATTTAACTGAAACTACTATTGACTTTTAAAGAGTGTAGAATAGAACCTGAAATTACAATGTCTGGCTTGGGAAAATTATTCCCAAAGTCATCGCCGATTTTGTTAAGATCTCCTTGAATAAATGTGGCATTATGGATCCCATTGAGCTCTGCATTTCGACAAGCATCTGAAATAGCTTGAGGGACTACTTCATAGCCATAAACATGTTTGACCCTGAACAAGTATAACACAACTTGATCCTTATCATAATACTACATATATTACTCAAGCTGGAAAACTGGCATGCAAAATGCCAACTTGAGGCACACCTTCTTGCTAGAGTCAAACCAATGGTGCCTGTTCCACAGAAGAGATCAAGAATTATTTCTGAGCCATCTCCTTTGAGTCCAGAAAAATCTTCAATGAGTTTATACAGAACCTCTGCCTGAAAAAGAACACCAGAGTTGGATTATGGCTGTCTGATGATGAGAAGAAAATTCACTTACACAGAAGGTAGTCAATAACACTCTCAACTGTTAAATTTATGACACAGGTAAAAATCTGTCAGGCATTATACTTGGTGATCAGGAATCAAGGGCACTACTCACTAATATAGTTAGGTGGATGCGGGTATTAATGCAACTTGGATGCTCAAACCACCTCAAAATCAACTTGAATTTCACAATATCTGTACTCTGTGGAGATGAATTACAAGGTATAGACCATATAATATAAAAAATCTTGCCCAATCCTGTGTTTTGACAATAATTCCCAAATGATTTATGGAAAAGATAGATTTGTTGAAGAAACTTCACAAAGAAAAAAAATAGCATTTTGCATTTATGATGTGTAATCAGAAAGAAAAAAAAAACAGTTTAAAAGATTTACTGCATGCTTAATAATCATTCATGAGTTAAATTGTGTTACATCTATAATATGTTAAATTGTGTAACAATTATTGGAACACTTCTGTCATCTAGAATGGAACCCCGACTTGACACAGCACTTCCAAAAGGCTTGACACTATGGTGTAACGGATGAACAAGCTTGCTTCATCATCTGACACACTATAGCAGGTTTATAACAGTGACAGAACCCAGACATGTTTTGTACTTGCTAATAGATAACTATTAAGTGTGTGTCTGTATTTCTTTCCTCATAACATTATTTGTACAATAGAACAAATGAACATGGAAGGATCATAGTGGAATAAAGGATTGTGGTTAAGTTGCATGTAAGAACTTCAAACAGATGATCATGGAAAAGTTTTTTTTTTTTTTTTTTGATAAGATGGTAGGTTTCCACACTCGTATTAATAGGAGAGCAGAAGAGGTGAGTGATCAGAGAGATCTGGGCAAGCACCTCAAAGAGCAGAGGGGAAAGCATTCCTCCCACTCCGAGTCAATCAAAACCCTATCCAGCCACGCCAGATATGGCACCTCCCTGAGATTGCTCCAAGTAAAGTATTGGTTAGATAAGGCCACATCAATCAGCCCCTCATCAATCCAAGCCGAAAAGGCAGCCATAGTCGCTGAGACCCGGCCCACCCGGTTTCTATCCTCCACCCACCTAGTCACATTGAAATCCCCAAGGATACACCAAGGAAGATTCCAATCCTCCTTTACCTTGCTAAGATCCACCCACAATCTAGCCATGTCACTGTCCACCTGAGGTCCATAGACCGAAGAACAGATCCATCTCCAATGAGACGCCTTGTCCTCCAAAATAACAGAAATGGAGCTCTCATCACACCTAGAGTCCAGCAAGTTCCATAACCACTCGTCCCAATAGATAAGAATTCCCCCAGATGCACCCACCGATGACTTGAAAGCAAACCCCTGAAGTTTTCCACCGCTAATGGCACGGATAACACCCTGATCCACCACTTCCATTTTTGTTTCTTGGAGACAACAAACAGATATATGATTGGCTACGATATGATCATGTAAAGTCGCCTTCTTGGAGCGGTCATGCAAACCGTGAATGTTCCAATTCAGGATATTAAACATAAAAGGATTGATCACCCAAAACCCCAGTCCTCAGACCGAAACCGCCTCCTCGCTCGTCGATATCCGAGCTGACTCAAAGCTTTCCTCCGAGATGAAGTCCTTAAACCTTCCTCTAAAAGACTGGTCCATAACTAGGAACCCCACCTTTGGAGCCTTCGAGCACGCAGGGGAGCCCTTAAATTCAGAATCCAGATCATAAGGCTAAAGCATTGCAAGTGGGGACGACGGAGTCAGCCCCACCTCGACCCCCTGTGTCTCAACCCCACCACCACCTTCACCTTCACCTTCATCGTTGAACTCCACCTGTGGGCAAACGTATCTTTCCACCCGCCGAAGTGGACGATGAGGTGACGAGACCGAATCGCCAATTTCCCGGATCTGAATAGAGCTCCGAGTCCCTGAATTCCTCCCCGCGGAGAGGTCGATGCTCCCAATGATAATCGACTGCAACCTCCTTCGGGGGGCCTCCTCAACAGGAGAGTCACCTTCCTCGTGAATGGAGGCTGAACCATCTGAATGACCATGAGGTGAAGGTCTCTCCTCCACCGTAGAGGAGGTGTGAGAACCAGCCGGGCTGATAGAGGCACGAGAGAAAAGAAATGGGAGGAGAGATACCCTTATTTCCGAAATCCAAATTGTCAACAAACTTGGCCCAGGACCCACCAATAAATTGGTCCGATTCGGGCCAAAGAAAAGAAGGCCCAATAGAAGAGGCCCAGTTAAGCTTACTATCACTACACATAGTGGGCTCCATAGACAAAATAGGCCCACCAGTAGACGAGGCTTACTATCACTACACATAGTGGGCTCCATAGACAAAATAGGCCCACCAGTAGACGAGGCCTGGTTATGCCGCAGGATCAGCCCAGGCCCAGTAGAGTGAGGAATCCCATCACCCCCATCCACCGCCAGGTGTCCCTTACCCCTGACGGCCACACGCCAGGCTCTATTAAATGCCTCTGACTCCTTCTCGCCCCCTCTGGAACTCCCACCCACCCTCCTAGGACGTCTTTGACCAAAAGAGGACGAGCAGCAAAATTCATGGTAAATGAAGCTCCAATAAAACAACCATCAAGGCAGGCGTTGACTTATGTAGAACATCACAATAAACAAAGTCTAACAGTAGCATTCACTAGATGATGATTACTAAGCAAGAACAACATGCAAAAAATTTCAGCAATCCTTAATTATCGCTACCTGGTAAGAATTCGTCTGGAAGAAAGAGTTGGCCGATATTTGGAATTTTAATCCTCTTAGGGTGTCTGTAATAGTTGATTTACCATATAATATGTATTCAACCTCCCCAACAGATGTATTACCAACAGAGGAATTCACATTATTTATGACGCTCACCTGTTGCAATAAGTAAAAATTGAAGAGATGTCAGTAATGGATTGATATGCACAAAACATATTTCAATCCAAGGAAAATTTGCTCGTTTTACATTATAGAGTAATCAATTAGTAGTAGCTTAACTGTCCAAATATTATAAATAGAAACATGATTCCCAAAGACCTCTTGATGAACCCATACATGTAATTCTCATTTAACAAAACATTTTGACAAAAAGCTCCACATTTCATTTCATCTTATGGGATAAAAACAGATTCAGTCTTAGACCAGATCCTTGAGAACAATGGGTACCCTCTAGAAAGCATCTCTTCCCATCAGTGGGAAGGTGTGGGAAGCATATAACAATACCAGGCAACACAACACATTCTAATATTTTACAAGGATGATGTTAATTGTGGTGCAATAGGAAAGCACAGTCATATGACTCAGATTTAGGTTTACTAGGACATTAGTGTACTTTTCTCGACTCTGACAAAAACTTCCAATTATAGACGAGAAGGAACATTGAGAAAAAATTTCAAAAACTTGAAAAACTAACCACTTCAGGAATTGCTGAGACCTTCTCAACCAGATGCTTCAGAAGCTTAGGTTCGTAGGATGAAGTCACAAAGTTAACCATCAATTCGGGAAGGCCAGTCTCTATATCTCTGAAAGAGGAAAATAAGTACAAAATCAAACTCTGATTAACAACAAGATAGGAATATCATCCTAACTTAAAACGATTCATATAAAGGAAAAGTTCTAAAAGAAGTAATTTACAAAGAAAATGGGAAGTTAACTGTGGGTACGTGATATACGACATTCTACCTAAGAAATTCACCAACAAAAAACTACTACAAAAAGTAAGCATTGAAATTCATTTTTCTTCTACCCTTTAAGAACAAATAACAATATATAGCTTCACTCCCTTTATTCAGTATTATCTGGTTGCAAGCATCAAAATGATCTCAAAAGCCTTACATGGCAATCTCATTATGTAGTCAAGGTGGAAAGTTCCACAAGTTATATGATTAGCCCAGTGAACATACGTAAATAAAGAAAGAATCCAAAAGCAAAAGAAAATCCAAATATGAAATTTGATGAGTCAAGAACAATCTGAATTAGCAAATCGCCATATGACAATCCGATTGTCACATCATGACCTGCCACAAAAGAAAACACTACACACTAGACACTGTAGACAACATATGACAATTGTTCAAAATTCCTAGTACTTCAGTTTCAACAATCATCTACAAATTGCAATAAAGAACTTCACACTGCATAGTTCTGTACCCTTATTTTTACATCAGTAAAGGAAAACTATTTTACTCGAGATATATTGGGAACTAGCACATCAAATATCAATACTGAACTAGAGACAGTTACAAAGAAAACAAACAAAAAATGGGTAACTTAGCAAAAACAATAAATAACAGCAGCTTCGTTGCCAATTATAACTAAAACTGTATTCACAATATTTATCATTGAACTTACTACATTCCATATGACATTATTTGATATCCATCCATACAAGATATGTTCACGAGAATATTGACATAATAATCCCCACAAAAGTAGGCATTAGAGATAAAGTGTGTATCTGAAATGCTTTATGATCACCGTGAATAATAAAATATGAATGTCCCACTAC
The DNA here is from genome assembly GCA_030737845.1 of Acorus calamus. Classification (NCBI taxonomy): domain Eukaryota; kingdom Viridiplantae; phylum Streptophyta; class Magnoliopsida; order Acorales; family Acoraceae; genus Acorus; species Acorus calamus. The sequence goes on along the minus strand of CM060875.1, from coordinate 17,377,286 downwards.
AGTAATAAGGCACATTATGATGATGGATGGAACTTTCGACAATAGAAAGATAAATCTAATATATTTGCAGTCAACTGAAGCTATTAAGATCTATGGAAATGAGAATACAGGGTGTATATAAGCACAGAATGAAGCTTATCAGCTTCTCCCATAAAGGTGTGACACTGTGACATAACATAGATATGCCGATAAAGTGGGAGATGCCATGGTAAGGAATAGGGAGCAAAATGAGGCTGAAGGCCCAAAAGGTGGGAAGGGTCTTATTTATTAGGAATAAATGTAGAATGGGTTGGATGGGAATGAGATGATTGATTGACATTAAATTCATTTTACTTGTTTTCATCTTTCTCTCAAAGGTGTTGTTACTTACATTTAATAAGACTTTGATGGATAAGGACTGGTATCTATGTTTTCTGTTCAGAGAAAAAATAATTATGCAATGTATACCTGCCAGTTCTCAGCATCAAATGTTTGAGAAATCCAGCATGAGAGTGAACATCATAGGGAGAAAGGCCCAGTTGTGGATCTCTCCAACAGTCTTGAACAACTGCGAGAACCTATAAATTAGCCAAATAATTTAACCAAATATTCCAGAGTTTATACTATAGACCAAAAGAGCAATATAATTTTCTTTTAGAGTAAAAAAGTAGTATGAAGTAAATTGTCTGTAATGGAAACTGAAATGTTCAGATGGGAGAAACAAACTAATGTTTGTGGAAAAAAGAAATTTTATGTCCAGCGCATATCACACATTTGACTACTATGAACAGCAGGTTAAATATATTGTGGACAGCCTTTTAGATCAATTACACCTTAACCAATGGTCTCAGCAGAAGACAACATTTATGACATCTGATGTACAAAATATTGATCAAGTACACTATTATGT